>PVJX010042733.1:0-14014 GCA_004027295.1 Dolichotis patagonum | reverse complement strand
TTTTGCCAATGTATTCTTCTGCCTTCATGAATTCCTGGAGTTACTGCTTGGGAATTCTGCATTGACCTATCTAGGACTGAAAGCTTCACCACTTCTTTTTATACTGTGGATGCCACTTCTCTTGCGGAATTTATCAAACCACTCTCTATTGGTTTTAAATCCATCACTTGTGCTTGTAGAGGGTTTCCCTGGGGTAGAGCACCGTGCAGTTTTCACACATCAGAGCTTCCCTAAGGCTATCACCTGTCAGCTGTTTCTCATTTCAACACACTGACAGGAGTTTTTCCCCCTCTTCCAGGACTTGTGTGCTCTGCTTAGTTACCACTGTTACTGCTTTGCCACATCAGCTTCTTAGAGAGCATCTTTGTTCTTCAAAATAGTCAAGATTGTCAGCTTCTCCATCTTGTACTCTGAGGTCAGATAAGTCACATAAATACTGTGCTCACACTTTTCTGCAGTTTTCTTCTTGAATTCAATATTTATTTTCTTTCAGACCCTCTTGTTACCTGTTATGGTTTGTGTCTAGGTGGCCTCCCAAGCCTCTTGTAGTCCTGGAGGCGGCTGAGTCCAGCATTTGTGATTGGTTTGTTGTCTAGCACTGGGATTGGCAGTGTGAGTGCTGCACCTGCCCAGGGGCAGAGCCAACATACAATGTAAGGGTGGGGAAAAGCACATTTTCTGCTCTTTTGCCCTTTTAGCTCTTGTCATTTGGGGCCACTGTGAACGGCTGCTCCTCAGCCATACCACCCTGCCTTGGAGCCAACTGAGTATGGGCTGAAACCTCCAAAATTTTGAGAAATAAACCTTTTATTCCTTAAGTTTGGGTGTCAGGTATTTTGTCTCAGCAACGAGAAAAAAAAAGTAAGGAGACGTTACCTTTTTGCTCTACCCTTTCTTTTCACTTTCCTTATTGCTCTGCACATACTTATCACCTTCATTACTACTCTGCACTTTCTTTTTATCATCATGCTTGCTCTGTGCTTTCTTTCAGCCATGCTGGATTGAGTAATACTGTACAGTACAGTGTGTGTTAAAAACTTTGTAGGAAGTTTGCATAGGTCTGCAAATGTGATCTCAACTAGAGAAAGCCACCACTGCATGTCACAGCAGGAAAGATGTCCCCACTCATGTTCACGCAGAAAAGGGGTGGCTGTGGTTGTGTTCATCATCTGGTGTGAAGTTCCGCATGTGGAAGCAAAATTTTACTGACTGCTCCTGTTGGTGGACCAAGTTGCTTGTGAACAGAAGTGATCATGAACTGAGGAATTACTTCTTCTGAAAGTGCATTCTCAGTGAACAATCTGAAATTAAGAAAGTAATTTCATTTTACACTATTTTCAAATATAATTAGAAATAAATTTAGCACAAATGGAATCATTTTTACTGTGAACTGTGAAAGATTATAGACCTTAAGAGATGTAAATAAATAGAATGGAAATGTATCCAAAGTCAATCTTTGGACTGAACGTAACCATGATTAACCTCTTACTTCACTCTTTTTTCCTTGAGAAATTAATGAGCTGCTACAAAAATTTGCATGGAAATTTAAGGAATTCAGAACACCGAAAAGGTTCTTGATAGAAAAGAAGAAACTTGTACGACTTCTAATATCACTTCTTCTGAATCTACTGCAGAACTGCAGTAATTAGGGCAGTGTGGCCAGGCATAGGATTGACATGTGTATAATTGGAATAGGGCTGAGCATCTAGAAATAAATTCTTGCACTTTTAGCCAGCTGGTTTTTATGTAGTTCATTACGTGGGATTCTCTTATGTAAACTATCATCTTTCTATTCTATTGTTAAGGAATATTTGGATTTTTGGCTATTACAAACTTAAACTTACAAAGTTACTTTCTAAGCCCAGAAAACAGGCACAAATTTGCTACCTACCTGCCATAAATACATAAGAAATCTTGATGTGCAAATTGAATTCTAACACAGAATTATACTACATAATATAAAAATATAACTGCTGTGTCATTCATGTAAATCTAAAATATGAAAATTATTTAATTTGTGCTTTTCTACCTTTTAAAATGTAGGTGAAATATTGATTTGCTTGCTTTTTCAATAGTTTGGAGAACTTGGGCTTCCAGATATCCTCCAGTGTAAGTATAAATAGATAACTAAATTTTCTGTTAATATATTTTTATAATATGCAGTTATTTTTAAAAATTTTATTATTAAAGGTAAATTTTAGCAATGATTATCTCTGGATGATAATATTATTATTGCTGTTTATTTTTCTTATCTACATATTCTATTTTTTATTTTACTGGTACATGTTTATAATACATAATGATTGCATTCATTGTGGAGAGTTGGTACATGTAAATTACACATCCTAATTCTTTATATGTCACTTTTCCTTTCTTACCCTTCCCTCTTTCCCTCCCTCCTACATATTCTAAAGGTTTTAACCTGTGTCAGAATTCTATGACTTATCAAGTGTTTCAATAGTGCATATTAGTTATCTAAAATAGTAAATTTCCTTTTGGTGGATTTGCACATGCATATATATTTTCATTATTTTCACCATTACTTTCCTTTTGTCTTTTATTCTTTTTTCACCTGATCCCCTCCTACAGTACACTCCCTTCTACCTTTTTTTGTTGCAGCTAAATAATATTCACGTATGCAGTATATATAATGCGTGTGTGTTTGTGTGTACAATATATATATCACATTTTTAACCCATTCGTCTGTTGACAGGCACATAGACTGTTTGGTAGCTTAGCTGTATCAATTGTACCACAGTAAACATGTATATGTATCAGGGACCCCTGCAGTGTGTCTCCAGTTTCCTGCAAGGTTCTATGGTACACAGAAAAAAGAGCAAGAGACAAAATGGCAATGTAATGGGGAACTGGAATGAACAGTTGTTTATGGGGAGCAAGAGGCCACAAGGCAATCAGAACCCTGGCATCTGCTGACTGAGGAAAAAAGTATGGGGAAAATGGTGATTGGATGGCTCAGAGGGTGGTAACAGTCTTATGCTAATGAAGGTTTTTATGTTGATGAGGACAATGGGGAGAAATAACAGGTTATCAGGGAATTTCCATATTGCAGTCTGGCTCAAAGGGCAGGACAAAGATGGCCTTAGACATCCCCTAGCCTCAGTTTATAGTGTGTGGTCTGCGACATTTTGCCTTTCTGTTTTTGTAATTGCAGCAGTTTAAACATTGTGATTTGAGATCGGATAGGTCTAGATGTTGTTAGGTTTGGTGCCCGCTGAGGCAGGCTAAGAACATAAAGAAAAGACAAAGCATGTTGATATAATCAATCCAGTGTAAAATGCAAGATGAGCGTAGAGGCAGCAGTCTTCACCGTGGGTTTGGAGATTTCCTCTCTCCATGACCATGTGTCCTGGGATGCCATCCATGATGGTCTTTTATGACCTGTTGATATACAAGCATATCTTCACAGCCGTGTTATTAACTGTATTGGACCATCTCATTTTCTGTTTGGACATCTTTTTATAGGTTTTGTGTCCTAGTTAAGCTCGTCAACTTGTCCTTTTGTCAATGAGGCTTTGATAGACTATGTTTACTTTTTGCAAGTGGATTTTTAAAAAAAATTATTTGGAAAGGTGGTATTATCTAATTTTTTCTGAGTAGCTATATTCCACCTTTTTGTTTTTGTAAATTTGTTTTTAAAGAAAGATGAGTATATAGATTTAGTTTCTTGTTTGTTTTGTTTTATTTTGTTTCTGTTTTTAAAACCTGACTTTTAGTGACTGTCTTTGGCTCTAATTGTTTTTTGTGTTGGACTATAACAACACAGTCCTAATTGCCTACAATGTTTATAACTAACTTACCTCCCTATAATATTTTTTTCTCTGAACAGCTCTCCCTGGTTGTGGTTAGGAGAGGATAGGTGTAGATTCCGTCTTAACTGCTTTGAACTGAAAGGAAGGGGAGACCTCGGTCACGAGCCTTCTCCAGAGAGCTGACCTCTTGGACCTCAGAGAGAAATCATGTTGTAGTTTAGCAGTTACGAACTTTCAAAGATTTTATTGTAATTTATTCTTACTAATGCTTCCTTTCCACTGTTTGTTCAAGACCAACTTAAACTGAGACCCATATTAATTAAAATTAATCTCTTGCTATTTATCAAGGTCAGTTACGTCTCCTCAGGATTTCCTTGGAGCCATGTTTGGAGCCTCTCAGTTCTGTCAGCATAAGCCATCAGATGGGTCACAGCCTTTGGTTGACCAGTTGCTTTCTATGAAAGCACGGGAGATTTTTCCCTCTAGTGACCCTCATTTGGCAACTGTTTGCTGTGTTCCTATTCTGTGGGGCCAGAAATTTCCTTGGTGAGGAAGTTGAGTGACTCATCAGAGTTATAGAATATCATAGAGAAAGTTCCCTCATGTTCTGTGTCTTCATTGATCCTGCGGGCCCAGGGCCAAAACATTGACTGTTCTGTTAACTCAGTTACCTTTGTAGCTCTGTTGCTGAACTTCAGTTCAATCTCAGTTGTTGAACATTGAGAAGAGAAGATCAGTGACATCAGTATTGTATTGGGTTGAGCTTAATTATTTGATTTTATCTTGATACCAAGCATTTTAAAATATGAAGTATAGCCAAAAGACTGGTGTTCCTTATCAACCGTTGTCCTAGCTGAATCCCTAATTTGTTGTCCTTTAACGGGATGTCATTAAAAATTCATGACATTGTCTAGACTATTTAATGCCTAAGTATCTCTAAGTATACTAACACCTGTATAACAAGAACATCACAGAAGCCTTTTTTTAACAAACATTATTTTTCAACAGGTGGTCTCATGTTGGTGTGACATATACCTCTTATTATATAAGTAGCTGGAGCACAAGAGCAAGGCTTAACCTAAAAGAACCTAAAAGAAAAACCTTATCACTATAAACAATCCCAGTTTTAAACTTAAGAAGATCTCTTTATGTGGAAGGCATCAATACATTTAATAAATCATGAGATTAACAGTAATGAAGTATCATTGCCATATGAAAACTTTTGTTTCTTAATTAAGCTTGTATCAAGAACATCTTTTAATGGGAAAACCATAGTTTTATTTATAGAAAATTTAACCTTTTGATGATGACCAATGTAAACATATCACAATAATATATTTAACAAAATTTGGTGTGTCTTCCCATGGCTGTGGGAACTGCAGGTACCACTCTTCATGAATAAAGGCTGGAATAAGTTTTTCCAGGCAGCTGCTCCTTTATTCAGCCAGGGCAGTCCTGCCCAACAGCTCCCACAACCTGAGGGATCTCTATCTAACTCTCGTAACAAGTTTTTGATGACCTATGGGAGCCAGATCATATTAATTAACAAATTATTTTGACCATTGAAAAATTCTCAAGTCATTGTACACAGAAACAATGTGTATTACATTCATAAAACCAGTTTTAACATCATTTTGTCCAGGTGGCAACTTGGCTGGAAGCATGACTTTAATTTTAATGATGTTCATCTATATGCAATTTAAATTACAGACAAATGTTTCAAAAATCCAAAAATGCAAAAAGAAGAAAAATTTTTTAGCTCAAAATACATCAGCTGCTTACAGTGTACACAGATAGGTAAACAAATACAGTTAAGACAATTTGTTTGAAATCAAAATGCACTCAAATATATTTGGCCAATTTGAATTGTAATAATTATTTTTACAGTTTTTAGTTTATAACTATAAGTAAACTAGTCAGAACTTTCTGTAGGTCAGTTAGCAGAGATCTCTTATAATAAGAATATGAAGGAATAAAAACCTTTTATTTATGATCAGTCTGTTTGGCAATGCATTATATTTGTATTTTATTTCGTCTTTTAAGAGTTTTGTCATTTCTGTGCCTTCTTCCTTCACCAGCCTCTGGCTCTGTCATCTCTACACCTCCTATCACCTATTTGGATGTTTGTATTCTTCTAACAGCATTTGTGGGACCCCTCTCTGTAAGATTTAACATAGTTTGGGCTAATGTTGACTCTAGGAATCCCAATGTAAAGGATCCCAGTATTTAAGCATTTTTCCCACCTCAGCCTATTCTGTAGCTGGGACTACAGGTGTGCACCACCATGCCCAGTCCAGCTGAAGGAAGTAGGGAGTGGAAGCTGCTTCTGTTACTCAGTTTTGTCATTGGTCTACTGCAGCTGTCTTATGCCCTCTGGCACAGGTCTCACACTGTCACTACCTCTGCTGCTGCCATCTCTGAAGAAAATTGTGCCATCATCTTGAGCATGCTGTATCAGTCTAAGAATTCTGGCAGTATGGACCAAGAAAGAACCTCTCCATGAGTCTCATTAGTATACTGTTTGCTGTACTATATATCTGCAAAGGCCCCTGTTGGAAGCAAGCATGAATATCCTATGGCAATCTCCATCTGCCTGACTTCTTAGGAATTATGAACACAGGGGAATTTCATGGGCTACCAATGTTTTCTGTGTCTCTTTTTATTCATTCTGACACCAATGATTTTAATATTTGTAACTTTCCCTTATTTGGAGATCACTTATTAACCCATACTGGCTCAGTAACTTTGCATTGAGTTTCTTTTTCTTTGTTTTCACATGACCTTTCTAACAAGTGCAACAAAACCCAAACCAGCTTTTCAGCATTAGCTATTTTTGGCTGGTTGCAAATTAGTAGTCTCATGGCTAGATTGCAAGGGCATCATCAGAGAGTGAATAAGACTTCAGGTGGAAAATATATTGGGAGAGATAAATTCTCCCCTACCCTGCATGGTATGGAGGTTTTTACCCACACATTTTTAGACTTTTAGGTCTGGAGTTCCTGCCTGTAGCAACCAAGGATTGTACTTAATTATTTCCTGGAGCATTTTGATGGTACTACTACTGGGTAATGTGTATTTTGGATATTTAAAGAGATTTTAAAGGAAGAGATTGTCTCATGATTTAATCTCAGTGAATTTGTCTAATGTTGAGAGCTCTTACCTTAGCTTCATGTTGGAAGTTTCTGAAATCCTCATGTGAGGTTTGAACATGGTTGTAACACTCCCAGTAAATCCATCAAGCAGGCAACAACACTGTGGGTTGGACTGCAGTTATTGGGGGCCCCTGCAGAGAGTCCCCAGTTTCCTACAAGATGTTATGGTACATGACAGAGAGAAAGAACAAGAGACAAAATGGTGATACAACAGGGAAGGGGTGAGCAGTTGTTCATGGGGAACAAGAAGCATGAGGCATTCCGAACCTCAGTATCTACCTACCGATGAAAATAGTGAGGGGATTATTAGATGACGCAGATGTCGGTGATAGTTCTATGCTAATGAGGGTCTTTATGTTGATGAGAATGTGGGGAGGGGTGGCAGGTTACCAGAGTTTACACTTTCCAATCTGGATCAAAGGGCAGGGCAAGGATGACTTTAGACATCCCCTAGACGCAGTTTATAATCTATGGTCTCTAATAGATGTGTAAGTTTCCCAATGTTACATAGACTTTCATTCTTTAGGGGATATGCTGAGGATTGGTGTGGCTGAATCAGATGGTGCCTCTATCTTTAGTTTTGTGATGGACTTTCATACTGATTTCCATAATGCCAATTGTTTTTTGACAGAGGTCCAAGCCAGTTCAATGGAATAAAGATTGATTTGGCTTTAGTTTTCTTTGAAAAGAATAGTAGCAGTACATACCTGATAGGGTTAGCATAAGACTCCAACGTGTATCCTCAGTGGTCATCTATTACTGATATGCGATCTTGGGCAGGCCAGCGAATCTCTTTGAGTTTCCAGACTTGTCATATGTAAAGGAGTGTATTTATGCATTTCTCACAAGAGTAGCCTGAGAGTTAGCTCAATAACTACTCCTTCCTGAAGGATTCATATCTGATACAGCCATATTTGATGTCTCTCGTGGACCTAGGAAAGACTGTCTTTCTTTCTTTATTTTTTATGGCATTTATTTTTTGTTCCAATTGTAAAAATGATGTATTTTTAAATTCAGAGAAAAGATGTTACATGCTTGTGCTAAACTGTTAAAACCAGTTTTTGTCTGGTGAGTGGGAGTGGAAATACATATCTACATTTTGACTGTATTGTGTTTGTGTGCTGTATAAATGTTTTTGTAACCACCAATATTACTTAAAGTTAAAAATTTAAAAGTGAATGCACACTGCAAAACAGTACTAATATGCCTTGATTTTGTCTTGTTTAACATTTGCAAAAAACTACTTTGTATTGTCTGGTGACAAGTCACCAGAAGTCTTCCATCAGAAAAGAGATAAAGTGTGGTTGGGTTCCATTGTCAACTAATTTTGGAAATACAATTCAGATTCAGTTATTCTCGGAGTCACTCACAACCAGGTTAGCAGCAAGTCCTAAAAAATGAAAAGAACAGAACCCTATTAATTAGGCTGATTGTAGTCAAAAGAATTTTATTACCAACATGCTATTTCCCATGTAATTCCTGTTTGCTCACGAGGACACATTTTGTGAATCACCTGCTCATTTTACAGTTAACATCACATACAGTTTGTTACGGACAGAGTGCAGATGAGCAACCTGGGTTTCTCAGCCTGTGCTTCAGCCCGTTCCTCTGAACTCCTCCTCAGTAGCACAGCTGTGGAGGCAGTGCTGGGCATGGGGCAGCCAAGCTACACAAACTGGGTTTTGGTCATGCTGTTGAGTCACCTGCAGGTCTCAGAAGGAAAAGCTCAGCAGTGACTTTTTCTGAGATTTAGGTGAGGATTAAGGAAGCATGCAAAGCATCACACAATCATACAGGTTTTCTCAAAATTCTTAAGATTGATTTTCCAGTTCAGTTTTTTGCTTATGTACAATTATGGGTCATTATGTAATGACAAGAAATAATTCTGAGAGATTCCTGTACCTTTTCCCACTTTTTCTCTGGAGTAAGATCTTATAAATATCACAACCAGGATATTGACACTGATGCAGGAAAGATTTATATCATTCCCACTACCACAGACGCCCTCAGATTGACTCTGTTTGTCCCTACTTAACCAATGCCAAAACGTAACAGATACAAAGTGTAACAGATACCAAATCTATATTTTGTATGTGTAATTTTGTCCATTCCACAGTATAATTCAAAGGGGATGACACTGAATGCCATCTTTTGGAGTTTGTTTTTCCATCCTACATAATTTTCTGGAGATTGATACAGATTCTTGTATATGTATGTTTCATTTTATTGATGGGTGGGAGACCATGCTATTGTGATCAAAATAATAGCTCCCCTTAAAAAGATGTTTATTTCCTAATCGCTGAACCTTTTAATATCTTTATTTCACATGGCAAAGAGGGATTTCAAGTTGAGATTAAACTAAGATGGGGAGAAGTTGATAGACTGTGTGCAATGATGTATGTAATCAGAGGTCCTTCTAAAGAAAAGACGGTGACAGAGTCAAGAAGATGTGAAAAAGCAGGTGGAGGTGGGTGACTGTGTGTGAGAAGGACTCAGCCTGCCACTGCTGGCCCTGAGGCTGGAAAGTGAAGACTGACACTCAGTGAATTCAGAGGGCCTCTAAAAGCCAGGAAATGCGGGAATGCGCTTGTTGGTGTTTACTATAGTGTTTACGTCAGTCCTGAGCTTGGACGGAGAGCAGACAGCTCTGGTTTGAGATCGTTTTGCCAGCACTACCCACGTGACGCTGGGCTATGGTTCTGATTTAGTTTTGTTGCTGTCATGACGTAACCAAGGCAGGTGAACCCACTGTTTTGGAGGCAAGTCCAAGCAGCATGGTGAGGCTCTGGTGTGGATTCAATATCGGGTATGCAGGAGAAAGGGTGACATTTCAAAGCAGGAAGCCAGAGAGGGCTAAGGAGGGCCAGACTCGGACTTCTACACAGCTTGCTCTTGCCAGAACTCACTGCAGGACACCAGTATTCTCTTCCTGGGCAGTGACCCCAAAGACCAGAAGACCTCTCACTAGCGTCCACCCCTTTCAGGTTTCGTCAAGGGCACATCGCACTGGAAACCAAGCTCCCAATGTGTCACCCTTCGGGGAGAGATCATATCCAAACTGTACCCCTGGGTGAGTCCTCTAATTCACTACATTTCCATGTCCTCACACACAAACTGGGTACAATAATGCAGTCTTGCCTGTTTTATAATAGCAACTGTTCTTAAACAGGCATATTATGCACGTGTGCTTATCGTTTTAATCTTCACTATAGTGGAATATCACAATACACAAGGTAGAATATATAAGGATGTGTTTGGAATATCAGCATTTCTCATGTTTGATGATGACTCCCCTGATTTTCTGTAATAAAGTTATCTTACTAAATGTAAATAAAATTATCTGCTTCTTCCATGTGTAGTCACCCACAGTGCATGGAGTCCCTTCTGCTCTTTGCTGAATAAAACAGGAGTTCATCTCACAAGCACTTACTAAGCATCTGCTTTGAGCAAGCAGGCTTTGACTCCTCCGCCTTCTGAGTGTTTCTCTGTCATGGTGGTTCTTGAGGTCTGCAGGTGGGCAGGAGTGTCAAGAGGCAAGTGAAATGGGAAATACAGCCATGAAGAGGAAGACCTAGGTTCACACTGCATTTGGGGCTGACTGGAGAGAAGCAAAAGGAAAACACACTGAAGCCATAAATGAGGCACTCGAGGTGCTGTAGAGTGGGGAACGGTCTCGGGGAGCAGCGGCTTCTCACCCCTGCCACTGAAGACTGGGCACATGTGAGTCACCCTGCACCCAGGGCCCTGAGGACGTCAGCCCGAGCAGAGCTTCCGTTAGTCCATGTTCTCATCACCTCTGTGTTCTTCTACCTTCAAAATATTTTTAGAACACTGCCTCAGATGGCTGATGTTAAACATTTTGTCTAATTACAGGATTAATAGCAAAGAACTGTGCACTTACACCTATTTTCTTCAAATGTCTGAGTGTGATATATTATTTTATACCAGCAGTGGGCCTGGACTGAAATTCCTTTTAGATAATAAACCGGAGGATAGAAGAAACCACCACTTATCTAAATTAAAAATTTAATGTCAAGCAAATGGCATTCTTGTCAGATATGAAGGAATGAAAGGAAAATAATCCTTTTATGTCCCTGATAAAACATGTCAATTCGGGAATGCTTCTTTTGTTAGCTGAAAGTATTGTGCAATTTAACATTTTCATGTAGGGAAATATCCCTAATATTAATCTGTTTGGGCAATGGCCTTTCATTTTTGTCTAGTTTGAATGACATTGTTCTTATCCATATATTCTTCCTCCACACAGTGCACAAAATACTTTACTTCCTCAACCAGAAGATGGTGTTAGTCTCAGACTCACCTGCGGTTTCTCTTTAGTGTTTCCAATTTGTTTAATTGGAATTTCCACCTGCCCCAGATTTTCTTTTTTTATTTTCCATTGTTTTCCTTCTTCCCTTCTTTTTCTTCTTCCTCTTACATTTTTTCTTCTTTTTTGGCTCGTGTTTTTTCTCCCCCTCTCCTCCTTGTTACTTTTAAGGCTCATGTTCTTCAATTAATTTTATTGTCATAATTTAAAGAAAAACAACCTAGACATGGTGGCACACGCCTATAATCCCAGCTCTTGGGAGGCTGAGGCAGGAGGATTGCTGTGAGTTGAAGACCACCCTGGACTACATAGTGAGACCCTGTCTCAAAACAAGTCAACAAACAAATACACAAACAATCTACACTAAAAGTATTAAAAAGAAAATGTGGGCTGCCTAGTGCTGTAGGCTGCGTGGACCTGCGTCTACTTTCCACCGCTTCACAGATTCCTGCTCCTTCCCTCCACCTTCCTAGTATGTGAAAACCTCTTAGTTATTTACAGTGAAACATGTGGATAACCACTGGAGAAACTTGGGGTTTAGTTCTGTTGCATGATTCACTCTCCTTCAAGTACTCGCGTCCTCCTTCTCCCTAATTATAAAAAGACATGTTGTTAAATATATGGTCCTTGCTTAACAAAACCTTATAATCATGTAATTACAGAAGCCCACAAAATAGCCTAGGGTGTACATTTAGGAGGAGGGAGGTCTAAATTGTTTGGCCAGAGGTAATTTATATTAGCTTTCTAAGGATTCATGATTGATGCCCAGTGCTGCTGGGTCCTGTTGGAGATGCTGGCGGAACCGTGACGTCCTCTCCGTGGTCTGAACACTTCTTGTGCCCTCTGTGCTGAGCCTTCAGGGCTTTCCCTCTGCCAACTCCAAGCACTTGCTACCCAGTGGCTGCAGCCCCAGAGGTGCCCCCTCCAGCAATCGCCTGAGCCCCACCCAACCTGACCCAGGGACACGCCTGTGCTGGTCCCCGGGTCAGGTCTTCCGGCCTCAGTCTTTCTGTTTCAGTGGGACCTTTTCTCTAGGGGCTCCCTGATGAATTTTGCACGCAAGGGATGTTTTGGAAACCTCAGATGTGTTCATTTTACCCCCCTTGGTTGGAAATGATTTCCCCGATGAACTGCACAAACATTCGGTCCAGATTCGAGCTTTGCTTGTGGACCAGTTCTCTGCTGTTCCGACTTACGCGCCTTTAGGACCTGTCTCTTGCTAAGTTCCCGTGACTCTCACCACAATTAAGCGTGCGTCCTGTCTTCTAACGTGTTGTGACGAGGGTTTCTTGTTTTGTTTTGCTTTGCTTTGTGCTAGGGATTGCATGTAGTGACTCCTGCATGCAAAGCACACGCTCTGCTGTTGAGCCACGTACTCAGCCCCAAAGACGTGGATTTCTTGTTCTTTGCCACTGGGGCCCCAAGCAGGGCCTTCCATACTCTAGGTAAGCACTGTCTGTCTTAGCTGTATCCCTAGCCCTTTTTACATTTCACTTCATTTTATTTTAGTTTTTATTTTGAGGCAGAGTTTCAGGATTACAGCTGTGTATCACCACACCCCATACTCTTACAAATTTAAATATTTAAGGCCTCTTAACCTCTTCATTCCTCCTAACAGCCGGAGCAATTGGACCTGTGTTCAGAAGGTGAGGAAGTGCTCATGTGGTCACAAGAAGGCTGCGAGGTGTCCTGAGGTCTTGGCAGGTCCCAGAGCTCTGTTCTAGAGTCACCCTTGCCACCTCTCAGCTCTCTGCTCACCAAGCCTGGTGTCAGCTGAGCACTGTCCTTCCCGGTGGAGACTGGTGCTGCCCCTAAATTAAACGCAAGCTCACCCCATCCCGTGCCCTTCTGCACCCCGCCCCACTTCTGCTTTATTCTTTAGCCAAACTGAAGAATTTTACTTTTCCAAATATCTCGGATTTTGCAAACCTGTGTTGCCGTCTGTGTGAGGGCAAACTTTGCCTAATAAGTGGATGAGCAGGCTGTGTCTCTTGCCCTGCCCACGAGGAGCACAGCTCACGGCCGCACCGTGGAGGCCTCTGGCTGCGTCTCTTGCCCAGGGCACTGCCCTGTGGGGAAGGGAAGGGACTGGCCCCTTCTGGGTGGCTCCCTCCTGGCTACTTGGCAACACTTCAGGTCTGAATTGTGCTTTAATTCAGTTACTGGAGGGAAAGAAGAAAATACCAGAAGGACCTACATTCATGCCACCAAGCAAATTTTGTTGTCACTGAGCATAGAAGAAATCAAGTGGTTTGACTTGCCAATATCCCAAAATGAATTTCCATTTTGAACATTTGCAAATGTAAAGAAAGACTAAAAGAATAGTAAAATATACAGCCATTAAACCTTCACCTAGTTTTTAACTAATTATGGTTTTTTTTGCAAAACACTAATTCCATATTTACATTCACATATAATAACATAACTTTAAACTGAAATATACTTATGTTTTAATAAGCCAATCATCTCTCTTGCTCTGAACACACAAACACATACACACACACATACACACACACACACCTGTTTTGGTAATTCTTTGAAAATGAATTGCAGATATCATAACATCCCAGCCCAGAATATTTCACATGTGCTATCTAAGAGGGAAACATTTTTCTACCTCCTCATTATACCAATAAATCAGAGTTATCATTTAGTATCCAGTCTTTCTCCATTGTATTTCAAATGCCTTTTATAGCTGTGTTCCTTTAATCCAGGAATCAAAGGTCACACTTTGATGTTTTACTTATTATATCTTTTTTATGGCT
>PVJX010042732.1:0-14011 GCA_004027295.1 Dolichotis patagonum | reverse complement strand
AAAAGAAGAAAAGGCACACCAGATGATGAGACTGTCATTCTTGACACTTTCCATAATCAGACAACAGTGGCTGCTGTACTTCCTAACTGACTGACTGTAACCTGCTCAGTGGGCCCACGCACAGCAAACTATTTCAACTTCATTACTTGTCAAATATTTGGAAACTGAGTGTGGAGAGCCCTTGAAGCTGGAGCTTGATGACATGTGTGGGGCTAAAGCACAGGTAGCCCAGAGAAAACAGAGACCAAAACTAGCTATGTAAACAAGGCATTGCAGCACCAAGAAGGCAAGGGGCCCAGGCCTGCCAGGCAAACAAGTTGCTAGCGAGTGGGGTTGAAACTGACATTCTTTTCCAGGAGTGTAGGGTGTATATAAATAAATGTGCTGTAGTTGGTAGAACAGTTCCTTTCCTCTCATCAGGAGGATAAGGGCTCCACCCCACCCCAGCTGTTGTCTTTTATTTTCTGGGGGTCCTTCACCCCCCTGTGGGTTGCTACAATTGAGTAAACAAGTCTACTTAGTGGTCTTTTGCTCATTCCAACAAAATGTCAACAAAATGTCATTCATTTCTCCAGGTAAAAATGGCCCTGTTTTTGACTGTTTATTTTGTGCTTTTCATTTCATGGTTTTTGTGTGCCAGTTATAGTTCTATATGCCTTACACAGTGAATTCAACCAGCCTTCAGAACACTGGTTGGTCTGGGCACTCTGGCCATTTGTATTTTGAGAACAGACCAGAAAGGAAGGATTTTGGAGCACTGAGGTAGAGAGTTAAGGTGGAACCCTCTTCCGTCACTTTGCATCAATTGGTGCTCCTTGGAGGACAGTGTCTTAATAAATTGATACATGAAGCAATATCCAAATACCAGAAAACAGTGAGCTATGAATGAGCAAAATATTCCCTGTGAGAATGTGTACATATAGGCATGACCCAGGCAGTTTTAGGACTCTACTTTGAGTCACTGGCTTCTAGATGCCAAACTGAGAAGTACTTTGGCAAAGTCCCTCGCTTTGGCCAAAACCTGGGAGTCTACCAGGGCAGTTTGCCCAAAGGAAATATCCAGTTCTCAGAAGCTCAACATTCAAGCATATAAAGTCAGACCACATAGGATCTTTACCTCGGAATCACAAAAACCACAAAGTAAGCAGATAAGTATTCTTTCAACTATGGGTACAGCTATAACTAAAGACATATAAGTCACAGAAAGAAAAAAATATATAATTACTGAAATTAAACATTTGATATAATTAGCACACTACAAACAGCTTATAGGGAAAGTGGATTAGCAGGGAGACAGATCTATACCAAATTTCTAAAAAGCACCATACAGAAATAAGAAATAAATATGAGAGAATCAAAGAGATAGATTAAGACTAGAAAGGACAAAATAAGAAAATATGTGTATGTATATATCTATATATGTGTGTATGTACATAGATATGTTGTGTGTGTGTGTACTATTGTGTAGTTCCAGAAGAAGAAAATAAAAAAGAGAAAATTTTAAATAATTTTTATAACTGACAAAAGATAATTTCTTATAATCAAAAAAATCAAAGGTAAACGTTAGCATATAGAGTGAAAGTTTTAAAAAATCAAAGACAGATTATTTTAAGGCAGCAAAATGAAATCAGATTACTTACAAAGAAACATTACATTATGTGCAAATTTCTTAACTTCAAGAATAGAAACCAGGGAGAGGAGACAAGATGGCGGACTGGTAGGTAGCAGGAGAGACCCTCTCCGAAAGAGACAGCTCAAATGCCAGAATAAAACACCCTGGAGAGACCCAAACAGAGAGAGATGGACTCTCACAACCCACGAAGAAACTAAAGTACAAAAAAACCGCTCAAATATAAGGTCCTGGGGCTACTACTAGTGAAGATAAGATCAGCAAGCACAGCACCCTCCTGGAGCCGCCTGAATTCCTGCCCGACCTGAACAAGCGATCCGAGCCGAAGCAACTGGCTTGATCCGTCAGAGTGCAGAGCTGAACAGCCCTGCGTGCAGCTTGCCCAGACCAGCCCTGCACTCGACCCACTCAGAGGCACCGTGAATTCCCACCGCAGCCATGCTGAAGTCAGAGGTCGGGGAGCCCAGCAGGTCTCGGGGATGTGGTGAGTGATGGGAATATGACCCTCCCACGGGAAAGGGGAAACCCACTGGACAACATGTTGGATTTGGGCAGGACAGCCCTAACTCCATAAGGAAGTGGCTTCAGCTGGTTGCTCCCCTCGCCAAGCAGATTGGTAGAATCTGCTTGGACTAGGCCGCGCCCCTGAGATCAGCGCACACTGACGCAGTGAAGGCCTGCAAAGGTTGACTGGCCCAGAAGGGAGGAGCTAGTACACACTGCCCATGGGTGAACTCTAATCTGTGATAACCTATTGAAGCGGGCTAAAGCTCCTAGCCTGCGCCCTCTAGAGGAGCCTTACCCAACAATAAAAGGGTCTAGGAATTACACTGTACACTTGTATGGAAGGAACCAAAAACATGACAAAAGGGAGAAATAAGAAAACACTCCTAGCCCCCAACCCTGAGAACATTGATCCAGGAGAGGTAAATACAAAAGAGATTGAGGGCAGCAAAAAATGCAACATCAAACACAGCGTTAGTGGACATAAAGAGATATCTTCAGGACCTCGTAAGTGGGACCATAACTGAAATATTAATTCAAATTAAACAAGAGATAAGTAGATTATTAAAAGAAGGGCTGGGCACCTCTCAAGAAGACACAGACAGAAGAATGGAGGAACACAAATGGAGAGAAAAATTTAATGAAGAATTCAGGAAAAACCTATAATTCATGAAGCAGATTCAAAGAGATTATCAGGAAACTAAGGACTCCATAGAAAGCTGGCAAAACTGCTTGAAAGAAACCAAAGATAGACTATCAAAAATTGAACACAGGCTTGCAATGTGTGATCATGAAAGGGAAGATCTCTTAAAAATAACAAGGGAGCAGGCAGTAACAACTGGAAGGCTAGAGGATGACAAGAGGATCTATAACTTAAGAATAAAGCATGTAAATGAAGAAGCAGGAGTCAAAACAGAGGAATTGCAAAGGCTATTCACAGAAATCATTAAGGAAAATTTCCCAAGCATAGAAAAAGGAATGATATGCAGATGTATGAAGCATACAGAACTCCAGCCACCTACAATCAAAACAGAGCTACACCTAGACACATAATAATCAAGATCCCAGAAATTCAATATAAGAACAGAATATTAAAAGCCATCAGAGAAAAGAAACAGATCACCTGTAAAGGAAAACCCATCAAAATCACGGCAGACTTCTCGACACAGACCATCAGGTCAAGAAGAGCTTGGAGTAAAGTAATTCAAGCGCTGAAGGAGAACAATCTCCAGCCCAGATTGATGTATCTTGCAAAACTCTCTCTAGAAATTAATGGAGAAAAAAGATGCTTCCATGACAAAGAGGAACTAGGAGAATTTGTGAGCACCAGTCCAACCCTACAAAAAATACTGAAGGACATTCTAGGGAGAGAGAACAAGAATACGAGCATTTCAGGAACAGTGGTAGAGAGGCCTCAGTGAACGAGGCAGACAGTGAAGTGGAAGAGAAAAATAGACTATCAATGGCATAAAAATAGAATAGCAGAAATGAGGCAGAGAAGATTGGCTATAATCTCTAGTACAGAGGGCCTCGAAATACTTACAGAGAGAAACACAGGCAGAGTAGATCAGGAGATAGGATCTATTGAGTTGCTCTATATATGGAGGCAGTGGGACCCAAAACAAGCAGTGCACCCCATGGGAGTGAATGGGGAGGAATTGTCTAAAAAAGGGAGGCAGAGGATATTGTTAATGGAGTAACAAGATTTAAAATTTACATTATTCTCACCACTCTGGTTGGATGGATTACGTGCTGTCCCAGTTTGTCTAACTTATGCTAGACTTGAGGACATGGTCAGCTATCCCAAAAATAAGAGGACATATTATGGTAATCATCCCTAATTTTCCTATCAACTTAATCTGAAGCCCTTTATAACTTATACTGTCTTATTATGACTGATCTTATTTGAATCTGGTTTGTTAAGATTGCTACTTTGTATTGACTGATTTTATTTAAATCTATTGTGATGGATAGCATCAAGTCTAAGAGTATAGGCAACTACACTGGAGATGACAAGATTCACTAAGATACCCACTCTGGTTTGATTACTACTTGCTTTTTGAAGTCTTAAAATGTCTCTAATGCTTCGTTTTTATTAAAGTTATTATATACTGCTGAGACACCATGGTAACCATTGTAGATCACCTTGTATTGCGGTTTTATGTGACTTTTCTGCCTCATGGTTTTCTAGGAATTGTTTTGTTTTGCCTTGCTTTGTTTTGTTTTTCCTGCTAATACAGAAATGATAGATATACACGTAGAGACTCATGCATGTGTAGAGCTTATAAACAGTTTACAAGAATCAACTATATAACACATGTTGAAATGAACAACTACTTTGAAGAAAAAGAGACACTACAATACCCAGTGCTGACTCCATAATGTCATGATATGAAGTCCAGCAAAACTATCACTTTTTGTTCAAAGTGATCTCAGCTTGCTTTGCCTTGTTTAAGTTCAACACACATTAAGGTATGGACAGCTGTTTTGAAGAGAATGAGAGACACTATGACAGCCATTCTTGGCTTCCCTAATGTCTGGTCTTGAAGACCTGTAATGCCCTCCTCGTCCTGCTCATATCAATTCCATACTAGCTTGTTTCATGTGAATTCCCTATATGTGACAATATGGACAACTATTTGGAAGAAAACAAGAGTCAATATGATAGAGAGTGAATATCTCCGATTGTCTAGTTTTGAAATTTTTGTCTCTTACATTGCTTTCTTATGATCCGCTTTGCTCTGTTTTGTTGTGTTTAATTTTACCCTTTTGATATAATTGCATGTATATTTGAGGGGGTAAGATGGATGACCATATTGCTGTTTTTGTCAGAACATGGAGCAGAGCTGTTAACAGTCTCACTGTTTGAATGTCTACTTTATATGTTTTAACTTTGTAATTTGAACAACTATTTCCAAGAAGTCAGTATGTAATTTGTCAAGTAATAATTTCTTAGGTTTTTTTTTTGTTGTTGTTGTTTTCCTTTTTTTCCTTGGAATGCTGTATTGTCGCTACCCTTTATTCTGTTTTGTTTTGTTTCTCTTTAAATAAAAGTATTACAAAAAAAAGTCTGGAAAGAATAGAAACCGGAAAATTCCCAAAGCACTTACAATGCTAAATTTTAATCTACAGTTATATACATAAACTATTATTGAAGAATGTGAACAAAATAAAACATTTCTGAACAGCAATAATCAAAATGAAATTAATTTTCTACCAATGAATTCTCAACAAAGAAAATCCCAAAAACAATTATTTTGAAAAAAAAGTAAATGGGAGAATCTCCTGAGAACCAGTCATGTTGGAACTTGGGGGACCAACCAAGAAAGCAAGGAGCCCTACTTCTTGGCAAGCAGCAGGAGCTTCTGGCCCGCTTGCCAGGGAGAGCATAAGTCAGTGTCTCCTGTGAGCCTACCAGTGCAGGCTGAGAATCAAGGTCCTGTGCTGCCCTCCCCCTCCCCCTTTAGCAACTGGATGATTTCCAGGTCAGCTTGAGTTGACAGCAACAAAGGTATATAAAGCAACTAAATACTTGTATTGTTGGGGCCAGAGGTCTGAGCATCTCTTGGGGGGATGACATTATGCAAGATAGCAAATATGGGAGATTTCCTTCTGTCTTGTCTTTGAAGGCCAATATTGTTTTCACTGTTTTGTTCTGATTGTTTGCTGATTCAGTATTCTGTTTTGACTGGTTTTATAGTGTTCTTTTTTTGGTTTCATTTTGCTATACCTGGTTGAAATGAAAACCATTATGAAGACAGTAATAGATACTACAGTATCTATTATTGTTATCCTGGTATCCTGCTCTGAATTTCTATACCAATTTCACTCTATTGTCTTGATTACATTTGATCTGTATTGTTTTGTTGTATTTTACTATCTTTAATATTTAAAAAATGGTCATTTGTAAAAAAAAAGGTAAATGGTTATAAAAAATGGTTTCAATTAAAGAAAGAATAAATGATCAAGAAATTAACAAAAAATTATAGGCAATTGAAATACCGAGATAGATCTTTTGCAAGAATAGGGCCAAAAGATAAAGGGAGTTGAGAGGGAGGAAGAAGAAGAAGACAAAAAAACAATTAAGCTGTGTTTTGTACATGTATTAACTCCCCACAATGAATACAATCATGATGTACTGCAAACATGAACTAATATAAATTTTAAAAATTAAAAAAAATAAAAAGGAAAAGTTAGATTTTTCAAAAAGACTATGAGGTAATCATAATGTTCAACTTGGAGCATAAAAAAGAAATAAAGAGGCCAGGGATTAAGGTCAGCCTGGTGAGTACAAGGTCTTGAGTTTGATCTCCATACAGAATTAAATATCACATTTACTAGCATTAACAAAGAGAAGAAAAAACTCACGATGTCAAGTTGATTGTGGCCACTAAGCTAGCATTGCAGAAGATACTTAAAGGAATCTTATACCCAGAAGAGGAGGAATACATAAGCTATTGAGAATTAAGAAAGAAGTAAACATTTGTAAATCAACCAAATGATAGAAATTAGTATATATCTATTTATAACAACTCTATGTGGTCTTAATTCTCCAATTTAAAGACACAGACTGAAAGACTGGGTGAAAAAAAAATCCAACTCTTTGCTGCTTGAAGAGACACATTTTAATAGCAAAGACATATGCAGACTTACACTGAAATAATCGAAAACAATATTCTATGCAAAGACAACTCAAAATAAGCAGAAGTAGCTGTACTAACATCTGACAAAGCAGGCATCTAAACAAAGTTAGTCAGATGAGTCAAAGAAGACCACTACAGATTGGTAAAGGAAACAAACCACCAAAGAGATATATAGCTTTTAAATATTTGCCACTTAATATTCATGCAATCTGTCCTATAAAACAAACTCTACTCAATATAAAGGGATACATAGGCCCTACTAAATAATAATTGGTGACTTCAATAATTTACATAACCAAAAGATAAATCATTCAGACAAAAACTAACAAAGAAACTGCAGCTTTTTTTTTTTTTTTTTTTGGTATCGGGGATCAAACTCACTACCTCACACTTGCCAGGCAGGCGCTTAAGCCACTGAGCTAAATCCCCAGCAGAAACTGCAGCATTAAATCACAGTCCGTAGATCAAATGGACTTAACACACGTGCACAGAGAAGTCTGTCCAACAGTTACACAACACATATTCTTCTCAGCAGCTTATGCAAGTTCTGCAAGATAGATCATATTTTAAGCCATAAACCAAACCTTAGCATACACAAAACAGGAAGTAATTTCTTGTATCTTATCACATCATTATGGAATAAAACTAGCAATCAACAGCAATTGAAATCCCCAAAGTATAAAAATATAGTGAGATTAAATAACTCATTTGTGAATGATTAATTGATCATTGAAGAAATCAAGGAGGAATTTTTTAAAGTTCCTAGAATCAAATGAAAACGGCAATACAACATATCAGAATCTGGGACAGAGCGAAGGCAGGTTTGTTTGTTTGTTTGTGGTTTTTCATTTTTTTGGTTGTTTCTTTGTAATAAGTTACTGTGCTCAAGTGATTAATTAGTTCTTTTGATAAGTACATATTTATCATATATATTGATTACAGGGCATTTGTAGCTGTACATGATGTACCTTAATTCTTTTTTTCCCACTCCCCTCCCCTCTGTACAACCCTTTACTCTTCCAATTTACAAAAGCTTCATTTTTTTACCTTTTCATTCTTTTTTCCTTTTCCCTTCCTCCCCTTGCCCCTCCCCACTGCCTTGTTCCCCTTCCCATCTGAACATGTTATTCCTACTTCCCAGTACGTCTCCTCCATTATGCTCTGTATGTATCCTTTGAGTTTCTCACATAAAAGAAATAATGCAACATTTAAACTTGTGTGTCCAATTTACTTCCCTTAAGATTATGGTCTTGAGGTGCATCTGTTTTCCTACAAATAACTTTATAGTTCTTTATGGCCAAGTAGTACTCCATTGTACACAAACAGAACATTTTCTTTATCCATTCATTTGTTGGTGGGCATATGGGCTGTTTCCAAAATTTAACTATTATAAACTTTGCTGCTATAAACATGGGTATGCATATAACGCTGTGGTAGGATGCTGTTAACTCTTTCAGGAAGATACAAAGAAGAGTAAAAACTGGGTCAAATGGAACCTCTATATTCACTTTATGAGAAATCTCCATAGCAATTTCCATAATGACTGTATCAGTTTACACTCACACCAGCAGTAGAGAAGGGTGCTTTTTCTCCCAGTCTCACCAGAAGTTATTATTGGTTGAGTTCTTAATGATGGCCATTCTTTCTGAAGTAAGATGGAATTTCAATATTGTTTTAATTTGCATTTCTCAAATGACCAGCAATGTTGAGCATTTTTAAAAATTTATTTGCTGACTACTTCCTCTGAGAAATACCCATCAAACACCATGCAAATACCTCAGAGGCCTACAGAAAAACCTTCCTAAAATTCATTTGGAACCAGAAGAGACCTATAAAGCAAAAGCAATTCTCAGCAACAAAGGCTAGTTAGGGAACATCACAATCCCTGACCTGAAATTATACTACAAAGCTAATGTGATAATAACATCGAGATGCTGGCAAAACCCAAAACTCCTCTGAGAAATGTCTGTTCATTTCAAATGCCCATTTTTCAACTGGGATTTAACTTGGGGTCTGTTTATTTGTTTCTTTGTTGTGTTTTTAGTTCTTTATATATTCTAGATGTTAATCATTTGTTTGAGGCCTGGATGGTGAATTTTTTTTTCATATTCTGTGAGTGTTCTCCACTCTGTTGTGCAAAAGCTTCTTAATTTGATGTGATTGCAGCTGTTAATTCTTTGTAATACTTCCTGTGCCATGAGGATTTGGTGATAAAGTCTTTACCTACCTTATACCTTCTAGAGTTTTACCTATTCTATCTTCCAACCGGTTAAGAGTTTTGGTTCTATTATTTAGATTTTTTATTGATTTCAATTTTAGTTTAGTGCATGATGGAAGATATGGGGCTAGGTTCAATTTTCAGCATCTGCAAAACTAGTTTTTCCAGCATCTTTTATTAAAAGTCACAATTCTTCCAGGGAAGGTGTTTGATCTCTTTGTCAAAGATAAATACCTGAGGAGCCTTGGAATTGTTTCTGCATATTCTATTCTGTTCCATTGATCTGAGGTTGGTTTTGTGTCATTTGTTATTTATTTGTTTTGGGTTTTGCCAGCATCTCGATGTTATTATCACATTAGCTTTGTAGTATAATTTCAGGTCAGGGATTGTGATGTTCCCTAACTAGCCTTTGTTGCTGAGAATTGCTTTTGCTTTATAGGTCTCTTCTGGTTCCAAATGAATTTTAGGAAGGTTTTTCTGTAGGCCTCTGAGGTATTTGCATGGTGTTTGATGGGTATTGCATTAAATCTGTGCAAGAGCTTTGGAAAATAGTTTCAAAACAGTTCAATTCCAAGTTGGTCATAATTGATGTATTCTATGTTAGCTAAGAGCAAAAGTTAATCTTGGAAGAAAGCAAAATTAACTAGAGTCTTAAATTATATTTTAAAAGTTTTATACATTTTAGTATTTGACCAAAATCATCAAGTCTTTAAATGATTTTAAAAAAAAGAAAAAATGGACAAAAGAAACATCTACACAGTGTTTTAGAATTTGGAATTATTGTGTCCAGATTTTTTTTTTTTTTTTAATCGGTACCAGGGATCAAACTCACAACTGCCTGCTTGCAAGGCAGGCGCTTATGCCGCTGAGCTAAATCCCCAGCCCCTGTGTCCAGATTTTAAAATATCTTATATTAGTATATCAAAAATTTTGACACAGAACTAAATTCTGTTTCTTAAATATGGAAACTCTGGAATGTGAAGTGCAATATTTAAAAATATGTACTCAAGAAATTGTTCTAACAGTAGTTTAGAAAAGACAATGAATAAAATAGAATATAAAAACAAACACAGAAAAAATAAATACGAGTGAAAAATTAAGTAAAATAAGGGAGAGACAACACAGTATTAAAAATTGCCCAAATCTGATTGCCAAACAACATGCCATTCTTATCAGCATCTGATTTCATGCTTCCAGGGCCAACATGGTACCAGTAAAGACAAAAAAACTCCCTCTGACAACACTTGTTCAGAATATGCAAGAATCACCAGCTCCAGTGGAAGAATCTCTCCTAGGGAAGATGCTGGAGACAGGCTGCAATACCGAGAATCAGAAGGTGTTGCGGACTGGTCAGCCCCTCAGCATCCCAAACAAGTAGGCAGGTAAGGTTTAAAAAAACAAAAACAAAAACAAAAACAAAAACAAAAACAGAGAAGTGGTATGAGTTTAGAGCTCCAGGAGAATCAAAACCCTCCAGGAGAATTCAAGATTCTCTGGGGCCTGAGACCAAGAACTTCTTTGTATGGCCCATATTTATATGGTTTTCAATCAAAGGAAGGGACTACTGAAAAAAGTGTGGGGAAATTGAGCAGGACCTTGGGAGTCAGTACAAAGACTTCCCCAAGTAGTAAATTATGCTAATTAGGAGAATTCTTATTTCCAGGTTGACATTTATGGCAGGAGTGAGATGCCTGCAGCTAGTCTCTTATCCAGTTAACTGAGGTTGGAACTAGGCATCCTCAGGGGTTGCCTTGTCTTGTTCTTTGAGGCATCATGGTGGCACAGGCTACTATAGGCCTCAGCTAGGACCAGTGATTCACAGAGGTTCACTTACTGTGAATACACTGCCCATCTCCAGATGAGGGGCCTAAGATTCACAAGTAAACATACAAAGCCAATTCATTGATTTTAAATCCTGCTAGAGCTTCTTCGTAGTGCTCTCCATCAAGTGGGTTCGTGAATGCTTTCAGCACATAGTCTTTATTGAGGAGATCATGGATCCTCTCTAGAGCATAACAAAGGTGGACATTCCCAATGTCCTAAAACAGAGGAAGTAGCTTGCTAAATTGGTGGTGCACTGGTTTTGGTCATAGCCAGGTGGAACTAAGCTCACAAATCTTTCAGAGGCTTTTCAGTCACCAACTTTCAGAGGCATTCAACAAAAATAGATCCCCTAGCTGTAATCCAGCAGCAGTCATAGGCCAGGTTAAACCCTTCCTGTGAGCCAGAAGCAGCTATGCATCCCAGGAAGAGAATCAAGAAGATGCCATCCCCTTCCTGAGAGGTAGTTTTGGTTGAAGGCTGGGCCAATGCATTCCTATGAGCCAGAAATAGCCATGAATCCCAGGAAGAGAACCAAGAAGAAGCCAACCCCTTTCTTTGAGCCAGGGGTGGTCATTGGTCAGGACCTTCCTGTAACCAGCAGAAGCCATGGGTCCTGGGAAGAGAACCAAGAAGAAGCCAATCCCTTCCTGTGTGCCACTGATGGTCCGGGGACAGGTCAATCACTTCCTGTGAGCCAACCAGCCTGCTGCCTGGGAAACAATAAGTGCCAAGCCCCCTTGCCACCTAACCATAAGCAAACAGCTAATTCAGAGAAACACAGGCTGAGATAATAACCACTGAACTTAAAGAAAAAAAACCTTAATGCCTGTATTATTTGATTAACTTTGCTGACCTAATACCACAGTCTGAGCTGCTATTTAGAGGATAAAATACGCAATGTAGCAACTACAGGTGATTTCCTAATAAAGGTGGTAGCCATTGTTAATTCTCAATATTTTGTTTTAAAGTCCTGTATCACTTTTTTGGTTTGGTTTGATTTGGTTTTATTCTGTTTAGTTTTGCTTGATTTCATTATCTCTGACAGTATGGGCAGCTATTTGGAAGATAACAAGATACATTATGGTAGCCATTGTTGATTTCCTATTACCTTGATTTGAAGTCCTATATCATTTTCACTGTTTTGTTTTGATTGGCTTTATTCTGCTTTATTTGCTTTGCTTTCACTTTAAAATAAAAAAAAGGCAAAAACAGATCTCCTAACAGAGTAGATAGATGAAGATGGAAATAAATTAGAGCAGGGCAAGATCACTTCAGAGCAGACATGTAGTTTCATGGTCACAGAAGGGGAGTACAGCAAATGTTTTTGTGTAATTAGAATCCCAATCAGGTTACACTGACCATCTTAGGAAAGGCCCTTCCTAAAGTCCATCAAGATATGCTGGCAGATAATCCAGCCTTCGGGACACCTTTGGGTCCTGGGTCCTAGGTCATGATGTTACCAGAGACTGCATGAAGGAAGAGGGCCTCTTCCAAATTCAGGTTGGTAGGTACAGGGTAGAGAACTGGTAGCTGCTTTGGGCTCCTCTACTTCTCACTTGGATGGATTTTATTCCCAACCCACACTGTGCCAGAAGTTTTAAAGCTATATTTATAGGAGTTGCTCAATGGTTTATGGCTTTGAATTGATTGAATGAATGGATACAAGTTTAAAGCTTGCAAGATCCAGAAAGAGTCTTCAAGATTTATGGAGAACACAACAGAAATTGCCTCACACAATTTTGTTTACTTTAGGTATTAAGTTCTTAAAGTTAAGTTTTAGAATTAGGTATTAAGATCCTGGCAGACCAGGAAGAGCCCAGGGGAAAAAAGAAGCCAGTTCACTTTTCCAGTGACTCAGTAGAGGCCATGCTGGGCCTGGGATGAGCACATATCAAGAAGCCAATTTGAGCTTCCTATAAGCTGCACAAACCAGGCAGGGCCCAGAAGGAGACAAGCCAGATCGCCTTTCTCCAAATCACAGGTGGGCTGAGGAGCTAAAAAACCCCACCCACCCCACTGTAGGCAACTAGCTAATTTTTTTTGTTTTTTGTTTTTTTTTGTTTTTTTTTTTTTTTTTGGTACTAGGGATCAAACTCACAACTGTGCACTTGCAAAGCAGATGCTTATACTGCTGAGCTAAATCCCCGGCTCGCAACTAGATAATTTGAAGGACAGGATGAGTTGATAGTAACTGACGTAGAAAAACAACCAAATGTTTGCAATGTTTGACTGACTTTACAAGACTAAGGCCAGTTAGTCTGAGCATCTATTGGGAGGATGAGGGGTATGCAATATAGCAAATTTGGGGTTTTCTTTTGGTCTTGTTTTTGAAATCCAGTGTTATTTTCACTGTTTTGTTCCAATTTATTGTTTTGTGTCATTCAATATTCTGCTTTGATTTCTTTTATTGTTTTGTTCTGGTTTGATTTTGCTATATCTAATGGAGTCAACAAGTATTGTGAAGATAATAGACATAGTATGGAAGCCATTGTTGTTTTCCTAGTATCCTGCTCTGAAGCTCTGTACCTGTTCTACTGCTTTGTTTTGATTGGGTTGATTGTTTTGTTTTGTTGGGTTTTAGTCTCCTTACAATAAAAAAAAAAGAGTCTTCTAAAGCTTGCTCAGATAAATGACATTCGTAAGAGCACTCCCATCCACATCATAGTCATATTAGGCCTTAACTTACAATGGGCCAAAAACGGAAGAAAGTCTGCTGACATGGCAGCAGCCAGGTCCATCCATGTGGTTGGCTATGACACAACCGGTCTTTCAACAACCAACTGGTTCTTTCTTGAAGAGGTGGGATATAATGCATCAAAAGAATTTGTATGCCACGCCACCTCAAAGTCTAATCACTCATCTTATCACTCATCACTCTGGAAGTGACTCAAACTCAGTAGCACAGAAGAGTAAGCAGCAACCAGCGAAAAGGCACTGATGAAGGAACACCTGGTGGAAGAGCTTTGCTATGAAGCTCAGGGACTTTAGGACCCCACAGCAAGCACACATGCCCTGCTGTCCAGCCACCACTCAGATGGCAGTGCCTTAGTCCCATAGGCCCAGAGTCCTCCTCCCAGGGCTCTCAGGCTGAAAGCACCTCAGAGAATGGGGCCATCCCCTCCTCCACAGGCATAATGGAGCAAAGGCCAAGTCTGCATGACAGCAGACCTCTAAAACCCAAGGACTCCATGT
>PVJX010042731.1:0-14006 GCA_004027295.1 Dolichotis patagonum | reverse complement strand
AAAGCTTTGGAGTACCACTCAAAGCAAGGAAATACAGAAAAATGACAAAATGAAAGACAAAAAGGCAGGCTCAAAGTTCTAGAACTCCCCAAGAAAGCTTAGAAGGCATGTACATAGAAAAAAAAGAAGCCATACACCTGAAACATCTGAAATGATATCAAATGAAATAAATATGCAAATAGGGAAAGCTATGGAGAAATTCAAATCAGAAATACTTGCCCAGGTAAAAGAAGAATTGATAAAAGTAATGAAAAAAATAGTGAACGCATCTAGTGAAAACACAGCTAAAAAATTAGAGGAACAAAGCAAACAGATAGAATCCCTGAATGAACAATATAAGAAACAAACAGAATGCATAAAGCAGATTCAAAGAGATATACAGGAAATCAAAAATTCTATTGAAAGCTTTAAAAACCACGTCAATGAAAGTGCAGATAGAATTTCAGACCTCAAAGATAAGATTGCAGCCAGTGAGCAGGAAAGACAATATATTTTAAAAATAACAAAGAGTCAGGAAATAACAATTCAACACCTGCAAGATGAGGCAAAGAAAAATAACATAAGATTAATAGGGATAAATGAAAAAGAAGGGGACAGCCCAAATGATATCAAGAGGATATTTACAGAAGTAATAGCTGAAAACTTCCCAAATATGAGAAGAGAAACAGACATCTGGATAAGTGAAGCATATAGAATTCCAAACAGCCAAAACCAAAATAACACTACACCCAGACAAATAATAATCGCCATCCCAGAAATCCAACATAAAAATAGAATACTAAAAACTGTTAGAGAGAAAAGACAGATCACCTATAAAGTAAAAACTATCAGATGCATGGCAGATTCTCAACACAAACAATGAAATCAAGAAGGGCATGGAGTGAAGTCTTTCAGATCCTAAAGGAAAACCACTTCCAACACGCACTGACATACCCTGCAAAACGTTCCTTCAAAATGGATGGGGAAATAAAATACTTCCATGACAAAGAACAGCTGAAGAACTTCATGAACACCAAACCAACCCTACAAAGAATACTGAAAGACATTCTAGATACATATGGGATAAAACCAGCAAGCAAGGCAGACAATTAAATAGAACGGAAAGCTAAAGACACAACAGCAGAAAGATAACATGTCAAAAATAAACCAATATATAAGAGTTACAACCATTAATGTAAATGGCCTCAACTAGCGAATCAAAAGAAACAGATTGGCAGAATGGATCAAGAAACAGCATCCAACCATATGCTGTCTACAAGAAACCCATCTAATCCAAAAGGACACTCATAGACTGAAAGTCAAGGGATGGAAAACAATACTTCATGCTACAGGAAACCAAAAAAAAAGCAGGAGTGGCAATCCTATTTGCACACAATGTGAATTTCAAACCAAGAATGATCCAAAGAGATAAAGAAGGTCACTACATACTAGTTAGGGGAAAACTTGAACAGGAAGAGATAACAATCTTAAATATACATGCACCAAATTCCAGAGCACCCAGCTATATAAAGCAAATACTGACAGAAATGAAAAATCAAATAAGCAATAATACAATTATAAAAGGAGATTTTAACACACCATTGACCCAAAGGGACAGATCAACTAGACAGAAAATCAGCAAAGACATAACAGAACTGAATCACACCTGTGAACAAATGGACTTGATAGATGTATACAGAGTGTTCTATCCAAAAACATCAGAATACACCTTCTTCTCAGCAGTACATGGGACATTCTCTAAAATAGACCATATACTAGCCCACAGAACATATCTAAGTAAATGCAAAAGAATTGAAATTATCCCATGCATGTTATCGGATCATAGTGCTGTGAATCTAGAAATTAATGATAAGAAAAATTGCAAAAAATACAAACATATGGAAACTGAATAATACACTCTTGAGCAATCAGTGGGTCACAGAGTAAATTAAAGAAGAAATTAAACAGTATCTACAAGTAAATGAAAATACAGACACAACTTACTGTATTTTGTGGGATGCAATGAAAGCAGTCTTCAGAGAACAATTTATTGCACTGAGTTCCCACATCAGGAAGACAGAACAAACAAAAATAAACAACTTCATGCTACAACTCAAACATCTAGAAAAAGAAGAGCAAGCCAAGTCAAAAGCCAAAAGAAGGGAGGAAATTACAAGAATGAGAGCCGAAATTAATGCAATAGAGACTAAGAAAACAGTAAAAAGGATCAAGGAATCAAAGAGTTGGTTCTTTGAAAGAATAAATAAAATTGATCAGCCCCTGGCCAATCTTATTAAAAAGAGGAAACAAAAAACTCAAATTCATGCAATAAGGAATGAAAAAGGTGAAATTACTACAGACTCAGTGGAAACACAGAAGATCATCAACACCTGCTTTGAAAACCTCTACTCTCATAGGTTCAGAAACACTGAAGAAATAGACAAATTCCTAGATACATATGAGATACCAAAGCTGGATCAGCAAGATATAAAAGTGCTGAATATCCCAATTTCTATCACTGAAATTGAAAATGTAATTAAGTCCTTGCCTACAAAAAAGAGTCCAGGCCCAGATGGATTCACTGCAAAATTCTACAAGAAATACAAAGAAGACTTAATTCCAACACTCCTGAAACTCTTCAATGAAAAAGAAAGGGAAGTAATCCTTCCTAAATTATTCCTGGAAGCAAATATCACTCTAGTACCAAAACCAGAGAAAGACTCAACTAAAAAAGAGAACTATAGGCCCATCTCCCTGATGAACATAGATGCAAAAATTCTCAATAAAATATTGGCAAACAGGATGCAGCAAATCATCAAGAAGATTATACACCATGACCAAGTAGGATTCATCCCAGGAATGCAGGGAAGGTTCAACATATGCAAAACAATAAATGTAATCCACCATATAAATAGAGCCAAAAGCAAGAACCACATGATCATCTCTATAGATGCAGAAAAACCTTTTGATAAAGTCCAACACTCACTCATGATAAGAACCTTACAGAGAATTGGAATAGAGTGTCTTTATCTTAATATGGTAAAGGCTACCTATGACAAACGAACAGCCAGCATCATATTGAATGGTCAAAAACTGAAAGCCTTTACCTTAAATTCAGGCACAAGACAAGGATGTCCATTATCACCACTGCTATGCAACATAGTACTGGAAATATTAGCCAGAGCAATAAGACAGGAAAGAGAAATAAAAGGAGTAAAGATAGGAAAAGTGGAAGTTAAATTATCATTATTTGCAGATGACATGATACTTTACATAGAAGACCCCCAAAACTCTACTGAAAGACTCCTAAATATAATTAACAAATTCAGCAAGGTAGCCAGATACAAAGTCAATACACAAAAATAAATAGCATTTCTATAGACTAAAAAAAAGTCCTGAGAGAGCAATAAGAGAAACTACACCCTTTACACTAGCATCCAAAAAAATGAAATGCTTAGGAATCAATCTCACCAAAGAAGTAAAAGAGCTATACAGGGAAAATTATAATACCCTGAAAAAGGAAATTAAAGAGGACCTCAGAAAATGGAAAGACATCCCCTGTTCATGGATAGGAAGAACAAACATTGTAAAAATGGCCATTCTCCCAAAATTACTATACAGATTCAATGCCATCCCAATCAAAATACCACTAACATACCTCATAGATCTAGAGAAATCACTCCTAAAATTTATCTGGAACCAGAAGAAACCTAGAATAGCAAAGGCAATTCTAAGCAACAAAGGCAAGGCAGGTGGCATCACAATCCCTGACTTGAAATTATACTACAAAGCTACAGTGATAAAGTCAGTATGGTACTGGTATAGAAACAGACCGGAGGATCAATGGAATAGATTGGAAGATACAATCACAACCGCAAACTCACTCAAGCACCTTATCTTTGATAAAGGGGCCAAACATGCTCGCTGGAAGAATGACAGTCTCTTTAACAAATGGTGCTGGAAAATTGGCTGTCCATATGCAGAAGTCTACAACTAGACCCATGTCTATCACCATACACTAAACTAAAATCTAAATGGATGAAATATCTAAATATTAAAGCAGAAACACTAAAACTTCTGGAAGACAAAGTAGGTAAAAACCTCAAAGAATATAGGGGCAGGAAGAGAATTCATGAACAAGAACCAAAGTACACAGGAAGTACTTCTCAGAATGAATAACTGGGACCACATCTTATTAAAGAGCTTCTGCATGTCAAAAGAGTTTTCCAGCAGAATGAAAAGAAAACCCACAAATTGGGAAAAAATCTTCATTGACAGCGCCTCAGGTGAAGGACTTCTGTCTAGAACTTATATAGAATTTAAAAAAATCAGAACCTTGAAATTCAAAGGCCCAATCCAAAAATGGGCATCTGAAATGAATGCACAGTTCTCAGATGAAGAAATACGAATGGCAAATAAATACATGAAAAAATGTTCATCATCATTAGTCATGAGAGCAATGCAAATTAAAACCACACTGAAATGCCATCTCACTCCAGAAAGAATGGCCAAGATAGAAAACACTACCAACAACAAGTGTTGGAGAGGCTGTGGGGAAAAAGGAACTCTTCTGCACTGTTGGTGGTGTGTAGACTGCTGCAACTACTGTGGAGGTCAGTCTGGAGATTTCTTAAGTAGCTGGGATTGGAAGTCCCAGTTGACCCAGCTATTCCACCTCTAGGCATATTCCTAGAAGATCTGAAAACATCATACCACAGTGATATATGTGCACCCATGTTTATAGCGGCACACTTTGTAATAGCCAGGTTTTGGAAAAAATCTAAGTGCCCATCAACTGAGGAATGGATAAAAATGTTGTGGTATTTTTACACAATGGAGTACTACTCAGTGATAAAGAATGATCACATTGAGATATTTATAAATAAATGGACACAGCTTGAGAACATACTCATAAGTGAAATAAACCAAACTCACATGTATAAATAACGTATAGTCTCCCTATTGTGACTAATGGTAAGAGTACATAAGATATTATGGTAATCATGATCCCCCGTTACATAGCTTTGAAGCCTTTTAATGTTTTCATTCATCAATTAGAACGGTTTTGTTCTGTTTTGTTTGACTTTATTATGTGTGATTGTAAGAACAGATGTTTTGAAGGAAACAAAACATTATGGCAGCCATTGCTGTTTTAATATCATCTTGTTTTGAAGTGGTAGCATGCTTTTGTTGTTCTATTACCATTGTTTCTATCATGTTGTGTCTTATTGGGATTTTAATATATGTGATAGTATAAACAGTGTTCTTATGGAAAATGAGATATTATAGTAGCCATTGATCATTTTCTGTTATTTGTTTCAGAAAGTCCTTTAATTCTTTCTTTCTTTTTAATGGTCTTATAATATCTTGTTATGTTTGGTATTATTGTATTTGAAGCCATGCTCGACTATTACAAAGAAAGAGACATTATGGTAGCTACTGTTTATATCCAGTTGTCTTTTTGTAAAGTGCTGTGTTGCTTATGTTGTTCTGTTCTGATCTGTTTTTTTATTCTTTTGTTTTATTCTCTTTAAAATAAAAAAATTAAAAAAGAAATGAAATAGTAAATGAGTGCCAAAATGAACATTCAATACTGAGAAATGGAAGGAAATATTGAAAAATTTAAAAAGGGACTAGAATGCAAAAAGTGGAGAAGAAATGGAAAAGGCAGAAAAATGCAATTTATTTGTATGGTAGCACCATTTAATTCATACAAAAGAAAGTGTTTCATTAATATCAATTGGAGATTTTTTCTTCATAAAACCATTGGATTTTATGTTCAAAATCTTAAACAAAACAGAACAAACCTGAACAAAGCAGATCAGAAAAAAATAAAAATAAAAGTGACACAGAATTTCAAAACAAGACAACAAGAGATCAACAATGTTGACCTTAATATGTCAATTCCTTCTAATGTGATGTGTATATCTTTACATCCATTGAATTCATAGAAAACAACCAAAAACATAAAATCTATCAAAACAAGAGTAATGATAATATTGTAGGCCTCCAAAATCAGACAGTAAGAAAATAGAAAATGACTACGGTAATGATGCTTGTCCCCTTCAGAATAGCTGTCCATACCTTCATATATGTTGAAACTAAATAATAAAAAACAGACTAAAATCACTCCCAATAAAAATAAAAGCATTACCACATTTCAGAGCGTGATAACAGAAATCAGCAATAGCTGCCATAATATCTCTTTTTCTTCAAAGTAGCTGTTCACATCACACATAATGCTTTCTATTCATATAAAATGTTTATGAGAAGTTCTAGGTATGGATATACCTCTACATTTATATCCATCCTTTCTTCATTAGAGGGAAAAACAAAGCAAAACAAACATATTAATAAAAAACAAAAACAACATTGAAACATTTATAGGTAAATGGATGCAACTTCAGTAGATACAAATAAGTGAATTAAATCAAACACACATGGTTGAAAACATCTCCTTAGTTTAAGAAAGGATAAGAGTGTACTAGAGTACATAAAATTGGAGAATTTTTACATCTATAACTTGTACAATGAGTATCTGCTTTAAAGATAATTATACAGGCCCACAGGGAATCTCTCGGAGACCAGCAGTGGAAGGCCTGGTGTGCCTAGGACTGCCGATGTTGGGCCTGCCCTTCTCTAATCAACCCAGCAATTCCCCTCCTAGGTATTCACCAGAAAAACTAAAAAGTTCATATCACAGTGATACATGTATACCCATGTTGGTAGCATTACAATTTGTAATAGCTAAATCTTGGAAAAAACCAAGATGCCCATGAACTGCAGAGTGGATGAAAAAGATGTGGTATTTTTACACAATGGAATGTGACTCAGCTATGAAAATGGATGATCTTGAGGCCTTCATAGGGAAATGGAGACAATTTGAGACTATCTTCATTAGTGAAATAAATAAGAATCATATTTATAAATATCACATTGTGTCTCTAGTGTAAAATGTAATAAGAAATGTAGGAGTAATAAAATTCAAAATGCTTAATTACTACTGTAAAAACAGAGGAAAATAAAGTGCCCTAAAGGATATAACTGCATGTATGTTTAAGTGTGGAAGACAGATGATCATATTACTGTTTTTCTTAGATTGTCGAGCAGAACTGTTAACAGTGGCACTGTTTGAATGTCTATTTTGTATGCTTTAATTTTGTATCTTGAACAACTATTTCCAAGATGGCAGTATGTAATTTATCAAGTAGTGATTTCTTAGTGTTTTTGTTGTTGTTGTTGTTGTTCTTTTCTTTTTTTCCTTTGGAATTCTGTATTGTTGCTACCATTTTTCTGTTTTGCTTTGGTTGGTTTTGTTTTGTTTTATCTTTAAATAAAATTTTTAAAATATGCTTACCACTCAATAAAGGTTAAGTACAAGCTTTGCATTTGTCAAAACATTGAAGCCAATTATAAACATAACATATTGATGTTTTTCTTCGGTCACTAGGCAGCAATTGTAAAAATTACTTGACATAAGAAAGAGATTAGGGATATTTATCACACCAAATTATTTTAATAATTTTAATGATAATAACACAGTTATTATCATAGAGACAGAAGAAGGCATTTGACAAATATTGCTAAATGCTTCTATTCTTATCCTGTGAGCAAGGAAAATGACAGCATAAATGAGTGTATCTGTGTTTTGGAGGTGGATGCATTAGCCACCATGCAGTTTCACATAAGTACTCTGGTTTCCTAATTCAAAACATTAAGTAAACTTACAATTCTGCTTTGACCTCCAAAGTAAATATTTCTGCTGTCTTAAATTATGCTAATATATATAAATATGAAGTCCACTTGATATCAATATTGATAAACAAAATCCAATATACTTTTGTTCTTTTCCTGCTTTCTCATGAATTTCAGGTAGTGAACCAGAACTTCAAAACCAATCACCTTTAAATTTATACAGTAGTAAGTAATACAGGTTAGAAATCCATGTTATTGTACAATAATAGAGAATGATTTTGCACATCGACTTTTTTTTAAAGGAGGAGTAACTACTGTCAGTCAAAGGTCCTTTATAGGATTGTCACGTTAATATCTTCAAACTGCAGCACTTGTTACAAATTAATTACTCAGATCTATGTCTGTCATTTTTTGAGACTAGAAACTTTAGTCTTGAAACTGAAAAAAAAATACTTTATATACCATAGACTGAGTGGGCTCCAGTGGATCATTTGAAGAAAATGTTTAAGGGAACACTCTTGGGAAATTTGCAATTAACAAAACTAATCCAGCTATGGATGCTCCTATTTGGAAACTATGCCAGTAAACCTGACAAGAGATTTCCTTAACATTGTTAGACAATCACTTGTCTGAAAATATCCTCTGTTAATGATAGGGTTCAAAGTGAAAGATGCTGCACAACTGCTAAATATGCAACTCCTTCCTAATGACTGACAAGGAAAATTGACACAATAAAAGCTAAGTCACAGAAAAAATTTAACATTTGTAGCAAAATTTCATAGAAGTATATAAAGAATGCATGTTCCCATCAACCTCTATACACACACATATGCACACACACACACACACACATACAAATACTATGAGTTAATAATAAATTGAAAATGTGCTATCCTCTGAATGTACTTGGAGAAAATTATAACCAAATTTTCCCATTTTTTCTAGACCCAATGTAAAATTCTATGCTTTTGTTATGTTTTTATCTGTGCCATATTTATCGGTAAGGTACGGGAAATGGAAATAGCCACAAATATTTCAAGGAAACAAATTTTAAGAGAAGAAATATTAAAGAGGTTGCACATTAAGGAAAAAAAGAAGAGAGACTGGTAATCAGAGAAGCTGAACAACATGAAGACTTTAGTACTTCTGCAAGTGAAGTGCAAGTACCTCCCAAATGGCCCTGCCCACTTGGAGAGCCTGTTATAAAAAGGGTTAGTAATTGTCCAAGATTTGACAAGTTTCCTTCTCTTCACTTATATTCAGTTAATGTTTGTTTATGGCTGAACTCAAATAAAATGCAACAATGCAACTTGAGAGATACAGTTTGAATGCAACAATTTTCCAAAAAAACAGTGCACGAATGAAGCAAAAATGACAGAAAAAAATGTGAAGCAGAATTAGTACAACATTGTCGCTGTTAGTCCTATCTCACTAGGAGTATGAGAACATGACCAGAAGTAACACTTGGTTTTTTCTTGCTTGAAAATGAAAAATAAATTTGCATATTGCAAGATGTGTTTTTCAGAATGTTTCCCACATTTAAAGGTTTGTCTTTGTTTTGTTTGCATCACTCTTGAATTCCTTGCTATTATTTAATTAACTCTCAACCCTCTAAGTCAACTATGATTATAGTTTTATTTTGAATATTACTGAAGGAATAAACGTTTTGGATCCAGTCTGATGACTGACAATGTAAAGCAATGATCCTGAGGATATTTAACAATCATTTTTACAATCTTTCTGTTTCAGGTTTGCCATCTCTACATTAATCTTAGTACAGCAATTAACACTCTTCTCTTGCCCCACAAACTAATATTGGTGATTTAGATTACCCCTATTATTTATCAGGGTTTGTGTTCTGCATAGAATTTATTTTTGTCTGATGTGTTAATTTTGGCTGAAAATTGTGATATGTTGTTTTTTCTGTCATTCTGCATAAAGGCTATCCTGCTTCCAGTGAACACGTTTAGTCCATTTGTCAAATATCAGGTGGCTGAGTGTCTTTATACATATACTTACATCTTCTAATCTATTCCATTGGTCCTCAGGTGTATTTCTTTGTCAGTACCATGCTGATTTTAACACTGTGGCTTTGTAGTACAGTTTCAAGTCAGGAATTGAGATGCCTCCTGCTTTGCCTTTATTGCCCAGAATTGCCTTTGCTCTTTTAGGGTTCTTCTGCTTCCAAATGAAATTTAGGAGTGCTTTCTCTAGATCTGTGAGGTATGTCAATGGTATTTTGATTGGGATTGCATTAAATCTGTAAAACAGTTTTGGGAGTATGGCCATTTTCACAATGTATGTTCTTCCTAGACAAGAGCAAAGAATATCCTTCCATTTTCTAATATCCTCTTTTATCTCCTTTTTGTAACATAGTATAATTTTCAGCATATAAGATTTTTACATTCTTATTTAGGTTGATTCCTAAGTATCTCAATTTTCACATGTTATTGTGAAGGGCAATATTCCATAATTTCTCTCTCAGGGAGTTTCTTGTTTGTGTACAGGAATCCTATTGATTTTTGAGCATTGACTTTGTGTACAGCTACACTGCTGAAATTGTTTATTACCTCTGGCAATCTTTTAATGCAGTTTTTGGGGTTTTCTATATAGAGGATCATTTCATCTGCAAATAGTGATAATTTAACTTGTTCCTTTCCTATCTTTATTCCCTTTATTTCTCTCTCTTGTCTGATTGTCCTGGCTAGTGTTTCCAGAGCTATATTGAATAGAAGTGGTGATAGTGGACATTCTTGTCTTGTTCCTGATTTTAAAGTGAAAGCTTTTAGTCTTTGTCCATTTAGTATAATATTGGCTGTTGTTTTGTCATAGATGGCCTTTATAAGGTTGAGGTAGACACCATGTATTCCGAGTTTCTCAAGGGTTTTTATCATGAACATGTGTTAGACTTTATCAAAAGCTTTTCTTGCATCTATTGAGATGACCATGTGGTTTTTGTTTTTGGCTCTGTTGATGTGGTGTATCACATTTATTGATTTGCCTATGTTAAACCATCCCTGCATTCCTGGAATGAACCCCACTTGGTCATGATGTATAATCTTCTTGATGATTTGTTGGATTCTATTTGCCAGTATTTTATTGAGAATCTATGCATCAGTGTTCATTAGTTAGATTGGCCTATAGTTTTCCTTTTTTCTTGGGTCTTTCTCTGGTTTATGTATGAGAGTTATGCTTGCCTTCAGGAATGATTTAGGGAGAACTGCTTTCCTTTAAATTTCATTCAGGGGTTTAAGGAGTGTTGATTTCAAATCTTCTCTAAATTTCTTGTAGAATTCAGCTGTGAATATGTCAGGACCTGGACCTTTCTTTGTTCATAAGTTTTTTTCATTACATTTTGAATTTCAACAGATGATATTGGGTTATTCAAAATTGATATATCTTCTTCGTTGAGTTTTGGTAGTTCATATGTTTCTAGAAATCTGTCCTTTTTCTCTGTGTTTTCCTCTCTATGTGTGTAGAGATTCTTTTATATTAATTTTTATTTAGAAAGAAAAAAATCAACCAAACTAAACAGAAAAAAGGGCAGCGACAATAAAGACTTCCAAAGGAAAAAAAAGAAAAGAACAACAACAACAACAACAACAACAAAAACCACTAAGAAATCACTAGTTGACAATTTACATACTGTCATCCTGGAAACAATTGTTCAAGTTACAAAATTAAAGCATACAAAGTAGACATTCAAACAGTAAGACTATTAAGAGTTCTGCTCAGCAATCTAACAAAGACAGTAACATGGTCATCTATCTTCCACACTTAAACATACATGCAGTTATATCCTTTAGAGCACCTTCTTTTTCTCTCTCTTTTACAGTAGCAATTATGCATTTTGGATTTTATTACTCCTACAGTTCTTATTACTTTTTTATTTTAAAGAGAATAAAACAAAAGGGGACAGGACAAAGCAGATCAGAACAAAACAACATAAGCAACAAAACACTTTACAACTAGACAACTGGACAGTAACAGTAGCTGTCAAAATATCTCTTTCTCTACTATAGTTGAGTATACTTTCAGATACAATAATATCAAACATAACACAACACTATAAAACCATACAAGAGAATGAAAGAATTACAGGACATTCCAAACTGAATAACTATGATCAATGGCTACTATAATATCTGATTTTTAATAAAAAGATTTGTTTATACTATCACATATATTAAAATCCCAATAAGACACCACATGATAGAACCAATGGTAATAGCAGAGTAGAAACATGGTAGTTTGTCAATTTTGTTTATTCTGTCATAAAACCAGCTTTTTGATTCATTAATTCTTTATATTTTTTTCATTTCATTGCATTGATTTCTGCTGTAATCTTCAATATTTTCTCTCTTCTATGAGCTTTGGGTTTAACTTGCTCTTCTTTTTCTAGTAACTTGAGATGAAGCATGTTTGTTTATTTGTGATCTTTCTGTTTTCTTGATATCACTATTTATTGCTATATATTTCCCTTTTTAGACTGCTTTCATTGCATTCCACTGATTATAATAGGTTGTTTCTGCATTTTCTTTAAATTGTAGGTATTGCTTTATTTCTTCCTTAATTTCATCGGAATCCCACTGGTTGTTTCAAAGGTTGTTTAATTTCCATGTATGCACGCAGGTTTTCCAGTTTCTTTTGCCATTAATTTCCAGTTCCAGTGCACTATTGTCAGATAGTATGCATGGGGTAATTTCAATACCCTTGCATTTACTTAAAAATGTTTTATGGGATAATATATGGTCTATTTTGGAGAATACCCCATGTGCAGCTGAGAAGAGTGTGTATTCTCTTGTGGTTGGGTAGAACACTCTGTAAACATCTACTAAGTCCAGTTGCTGTCAGGTATGATTCAGTTCTATTACTTCTTTGTTGATTTTTTGTCTAGTTGATCTATCTCTTTGTGACAATGGACTGTTAAGGTCCTCTATAATAATTGTGTTCTTCTGTATTTGTTTTTTTTTATTTTCTTTAGTATCTGTGTTTTATAGTTGGGTGCTCCTTTGTTTGGTGCATATATATTTATAATTGTTAGTTCTTCCTCTTAAATTTTTCCACTTGCAAGTATGTAGTGACCTTCTTTGTCTCTTTTAGTCATTTTAGGTTTGACGTTCACATTGTCTGCAAATAGAAGAGTTACCCCTGCTTTTTTCTGCTTTCCTGTTGCATGGAACACTGTTTTCCATCTTTTGACTTTTAATTTATGAATTTTATTTTGGGTAAAATGTGTTTCTTATATATAGCATGTTGTGGAATCATGTTTCTTTATCCATTCTCTCAACCTATTTCTTTTGATTGTTGAATTGAGGTCATTTACATTTATGGATATCACTGATATGTTCTCGCTCAATTTTGCCATGTTATGTTCCAATAGTTTGCTTTCTGCTTTTCCCCCTTATTTAATCCTTGTCCTATCTCGTGGTTTCTTTCTGTTGTTCTGGGGATTGTGGTTATTTTTATCTCTGTCTAGTATGTCTTTCAACACTCTCTCTAGTGTTGGTTTGGTGGACATAAATTTCTTAAGTTGTTCTTTGTCATGGAAGTATCTTGTTTCTCCATTCAATTTGAATGAAAGTTTTGCTGGTTACATCAGTTTGGGTTGAAAGTTGTTGCCTTTAAGGCTTGAAATATCTCATTCCAATCATGTCTTAACTAGAGCATTTGTGCTGAAAATTCTGCTGTGATTTTAATTGGCTTTCCTTGAAAGGTGACCTATGTTTTATTTTTTTCTCTAACAGCTTTTAGTATTCTGTTTTTATGTTGTATGTCTTAGATCTTAATTATTATGTGTATGGGTGTAGATTTATATTGGTTTGACTGTTTGGTGTTCTGTATGCCTCAATTATCTGCATATGAGATTTTCCCCCATGTTTGGGAAGTTTTATCCTATTATTTCTGTGAATAGTTTACATATTTCATTTGTATTGAATCAAGCATCTTCACTAATGCCTATTAATCTTACATTATTGCTCTTGGCATCATCTGGAAGCTTCTGGATTGTCATTTCATGCTACCTTGTGATTTTTGAAAGTTTTATCCTTTCATGATCACTAATTGTGATCCTGTCCTCAAGGTCCAAAATCCTATCCTCAGCTTTATCCAAATGGTTTTGCAAGCTTTCAACTGAATTATTTTTGTTTCTTGGATGTCTCTTTCAGTTCACTTCATGAATTCTGCTGGTTTTCTACATTGTTCATTCAAAGTTTCAATCAGTTTCCCATGTTCCTGTATTTTTTTTTTCTCTAACTCTTCTTTGGCTGTGCTCAGCAACTCCTTCACTAAGGTTTTTACTTCTATCTTTACCTGGGAGAGTAGTTCTAATT
>PVJX010042730.1:0-13988 GCA_004027295.1 Dolichotis patagonum | reverse complement strand
AAAAGAGTTCCTCAGATCCCCAGACACAAACATGCAAAATTGTTCCAATCCTATGAATGTCAACTGTTTTGTCCAAGAACTTACAGAATTTGTACCACAATCATCTTAGCTATCCTAAGTGTGTTTATACAAATTTAGATATTTTTCTTTTCCCTTCCTTTTTCTTTTTCCTCTTTTTCCCTGAGATATTATCCCCCCCATTTGAGCAGATTTTTATCCTTTCACTGTATTTATTAAGGATTTAGTATCTTATGTACACTTACCATTTCTTACACTAGGGAGACAATGTGATATTTACACATGTGAGTTTGATTTATTTCACTTATGAGTATAGTCTCAATTTACTTATAAATATCTCAATGTGATCATTCTTTATAGCTGAGTGTACTCCATTGTATAAAAATACCACATCTTTTTTATCCATTCCTCAGTCAATGGGCATTTAGGTTGTTTCCAAGATCTGGCTATTACAAATTGTGCTGCTATAAACATGGGTGCACATGTATCACTGTGGTATGACGTTTTCAGTTCTTCTGGGAATATGCCCAGAAGTGCAATAGCTGGGTCAAATGGGACTTCCCATCCCAGCTTTTTGAGGAACCTCTAGCCTGACCTCCACAGTGGTTGCACCAGTCTGCACTCCCACCAACAATGCAGAACAGTTCCTTTTTTCCCCACAGCCTCTTCCAGTATTTGTTATTCGTGGATTTCTTGATTTTGGTCATTCTTTCTGGAGTGAGATGGAATCTCAGTGTAGTTTTAATTTGCATTTCTCTAATGACCAATGATGCTAAACATTTTTTTCATGTATTTATTTGCCATTTGTATTTCTTCATCTGAGAACTATATATTCATCTCAGATGCCCATTTTGGATTGGGTCTTTGAATTTCAGGGGTCTGATTTTTTTTTTAATTCTTTATATGTTCTAGACAGAAATCCTTTGTCTGAGGGACAGTTGACTAAGGTTTTTTCAAAATTAATGGGTTTCCTTTTTACTCTGTTGGATATTTCTTTCTACATGTAAAAACTTTTTAATAAGACAAGATCCCAGTTATTGATTCTGGGAAGTATTTCCCATGCAGTTGGATTTTCATTCATGAATTCTCTACCTACCCCTATGTCTTCAAGATTTCTACCTACTTTGTCTTCCAGCAGATTTAGTGTTTCTGTTTTAATATTTAGATCTTTGATCCATTTTGACTTTAGTGCATGGTGATAGGTATGGGTCTAGTTTTAGTTTTTGGCATATGGAGAGCCAGCTTTTCCAGCACCACTTATTAAAGAGACTTTCTTCCAGTGAACATTTTTGGCCCCTTTTTCAAAGATAAGGTGGCTACACACTCAAGTAATTTTCATTACTTCTGTAAAGGCTCTGTCTCCAAATACAGTCATATTAGAATTAGAACTTCAATAGAGTTATTCTGGATGAATACAATTAAGTCTATAACAACTTTCTGAGCATAATTCTAGTCATATGATAATTGGGACCAAAGTCCATCTTTATAGGTAGGTTTAGTTTTTGTTTAGTGGCATTTTGGGGTATAATTTTTTTTGGTGATTTTTTTGGTTTGTTTTTTGTTTTTCATTTTGGTATTGAGGATTGAACTGATGACCTTGCACCTGCCATGCAGGCACTGTGCCATGTTTAATTACATTTTGTTTTTATTTAAATTAATCAGACCAACAGCTCTCCAGTCTCTACCATGCTCCATTATTTACAAAGGCCTAATCCATATAGGTAACTGAGATTGTGATTTTTGAACATACACACTTTTACATACATAATATCACACTATACATGTTATTCTCTAACCTGATTTCCCTTCTCAACACATAGGGAAGATATTGTTCCATGTCAATAAATACAGAGTTATATCATATTTTCATGAATTTTTGCATAGCACTTCATTTTATGGAAATACCATCATTATTTAGATATCACTCAAATGATAATATTGTCTTGATATTTTGCTATGATAACCACACTCATTTGAATGTTTGTCTTTTCTCTTTGGGATAAATTTCTCATGTCTGACTTTCTAGATGAGTCATATCATTTCTTTTGTATCATCTCCCATAATTTGGATCCATCAGTTCCTTTTAAATACTGTTCATCAGTTGAGCTACGGTAACTTCTCTCTGCATAAAACACCAAGACTGAAAGCAATCCTTTTTAATTCACACTTCTGACTTATGTGTTTTATTTACAGGTGGTATGTTCCCTTTCACAGTGGGAAGAATCTCACATGGATTCAACATGCGCCCTGATCTATGTGCCCAGGACAATCCGACTGATCCAAAGAAATACCTAGGGTCCTTTTACACAGACTCATTAGTTCATGATCCTCGAGCTCTCAAGTTGTTAATGGATGTCATAGGAAAGGTAAGCTGAATCTCACATTTGGATGATTTATCAGGAGCAACATGCTACATTAGCACCCAGTTGCTTAGCAAGTTAAACATTTTTTAGGGAAGACCAATGTGAGTTAGTAAAAAGTCTGAAATATTTACTACAATTTGTTGCTCAAAAGGAATTGACTCCAGGACCCCAAAAGAAACTACATTTCTCAGATGTTCAAGTCCTTATATTAAATAATATAACATTTACATACAATCTACAAGCATCCTCTTATATACTTTAAATAATCTCTAAAAGACTTATAATACTTAAGACAATGTAAATGCTGTGTAAACAGTTGTTATACTGTGTTATTTATGGGATAATGACAATGGAAAAAAGCTGTTTGTACATGTTCAATTCAGAAGCAACTGTGTTTTTTTTGTTGTTGTTGTTTTGGTACCAGGGATCAAACTCATGACCTCATGCTTACCAGGTAAATGCTTGAGCCACTGAGCTAAACCCCCAACCCCTAGAGAAGCAATTTTTTTCCTAATATTTTGATTCAAAGTTACTTGAACCCAAGAATGTGTGACCTGGGGATACAGAAGACTAACCATATTTCAGTTCCATGTTTCAGTCATATTTCAGTGAATGTATGTATATGCATGTATATTCAAGATGTTTAAGTATCTACCAAAGATTTACAAATTTTTCCAAGGCAAAAAACTCTTTGAGTTTTTCCAAAAGTATATGGACATATTTAAGAATTTTCAGTGTGGTACTTGGATTGAGATTAGACTCTAAACTTTTCTAAAATTTTGTTTGATGGATTAAAAGGCCCATAATTCATAAGTAACAAGTAGTATTCTAGCACCAGAATGGATACTTCATCTCACTTTAATGTTGTTTCTCTAGTTTCAAAAAATAACTAGTACATAAATGTTAAACTTTTCATTTGGTAATAAATTATAGTACTCCTATCCAACTGCTGCAGTTAAGCTTAGTTGTTAACTTGACTGAATTGAGAGACTTCTGGAGATGTGATTGGATTATGGGGTACCATATTCATCAGTGCATAAGTCCACTGATATTCATAGCTGAATGTGCTGTTAGAAAGGAGGGCCCATTTAGAGAAGGTGGGTTACAGGAGGCATACTTTTGGAGGGTACATTTCTCACTGGTACTCCTTCCCCATGCTCTGCTTCCCAGTTGCCATGAAGTGAGTAACTTTTCTCCACCATAAGTCTCTGGCATGATGCTCTTGCCTTGGAGCCAGTTGACCAAGGATTGAAACCTCTGAAACTGTGAACCAAAAATAAATCTCTCCTTCCTTAAGTTGTCAGTGTCAGGTACTTTGACACTGTCAACTTAAAGATCCTCAATGGATGCCTAACAATACTGATGTTATCAAACGCTATATAGAAGCACTGAGATTCTGTGGCAATTTGGTAAGATGGCTGCTAAGTGACTAATGGGGACTAATGGTCTTTATATAGCATATAATGCTGGATAAAGGGATGTTTCATTTCAAGTTGCACAAAATAGGGCAGTGCAACATTTCACCATGTTACTTAGAATGGCATACAACTTAAAACTTACAAAGTGTTTATTTCTGGCATTTTCCATTTAATATTTCTGGACTGTTATAAACCAAGAGAAACTGAAACTATGGAAAGCAAAACCTCAGGTAAGGGACACTACTGTATGTAATTGAGCTGTGTCTCTACATTGTCTACCTTCTATGCTATTCCAATAGAGATGATGGTTAGCAGTCAGTTGTGACCAATAATTGTTTTGGGTGTGAATGGAAGGTGATGGGGGGATTATGTAAGTTAAAAGTACAAAAAGAGAAAGCTAAAAAGAATCTTTATGAGTATTTTAACCAATGAAAACGGGGAAGAAAGCAAGCAATGCTTTGGAATTGGAGAAAGGGTCATTCATATTACCTCCCAACAAGCTTAGTACCTCCACATATTCTTGGAACTGGAAACATCAAGAGAAAACATCCTTGACCCATACAAAGCCTGCTCTGAGTAATACATCCACAGTGAAGAATATTATCAGCACCTTCAAACAAGTACCTAAGGCAATACACACTGGCCAGGGAGCTAAAGCAGAAGAGAAAGAACACGGCAAGTGCTTCATGGTAATCGGTAAATAGATGAATTGGTGAGCACATGTGAATATTCATCTAGTAGGGCCCCTAGAAAAACTTTGAGGACACGTTGCAAAGGAAATGGTACTGACAGCCTACACTCAAATTATAAAACCATCAACTACTATAATTTGGGCATTAAAAGTAAATTTAACTTCATTTTATGTGACTTCATAGGCTGGTGAATCTAGGACATAGAAGCTAGATATATTAATAATTTAGGGTTCTCTTTAAAATATTAATGCTTCTGCATTTTATATTCACATTAGCAAATTCCCTTTCAAAAACAATTACAAAATCAAAACAACTAAAGAGGACGCCTGGGCTAGAATATAACCAGGACATCTGGGCTACAATATAACCAATCTGGACTACAGTTCAACCAGTCTAGATTAGAGCAAGAGAGTAGATTTCTGTGGTGGCAGGTCCCCAGGAAGAAAAAATATTGAACTGATGGATTATTTGGTATATTTAAGAGTTGGAAACAGTTATTGCCAGACATTAGATAGATCTGTTAATGTTTTAGGATCAAATAGCACATGCATAAAAAACTAAGAAAAGGAAATAATTCCAAGAAAATAATCTGTATGGGAGCAGATAATCATTGTACATTATCTTACTCAGCACTGAAAAATATTGTATAAATACTAATTATTGCTTTAACTGAAAAATTGTAGTTATATTGGAAAATTAAAATGTTTAAGGGTAAGAAAGAAATTTCCAATGACTACAGTGAGAAATACTCTTTTAGGCTAGTAAATCACAACATGAAAGCATGAACTTACCATCTCAGAATATGAAGGGAGTTATCAGAAAATGTAAGTTAAATATGGATATTTGGGGGGAATAAGAATACAGAAAGTTGTCACAAGGTTGCTTTTGATTATATATTGCTTAACTATGTATGTGTTATTTTGATGAATCACAAATTTAAACAATACCATAGGACTGAATGTATATGATATGTGTGTGTTTATATCAAAACCATTTTTTAGTACCTCTTATTCCTAAATCACTTGGTCAAGAAAGACTTAAGCTATATAATCTCCTGGTTTTCTTTTCCCTCTAAAGTCTTCTGCTTTTAATCTATCTCTACTTATTTTTAAGGACAGTTGCTGAGAATGATAGTTATATGTCATTAGTCTATCACTGTAAAAATTAAGAAAAAATAGCCACCCTATATCATATGATCATAGAAAATAACCATTCATCTACTCATTATGGTTATGTCATCATTTTGGCTAGGTCTATTAGTAACTTATTGTTGCATAAGTACCCCCAAAACTTAGTTGCTTAAAACAATACAATCTCATGCTCTCTGTGTATCAGGAATTTAAAAGCAATTTAACTAGTTCAAGGCTAAATGTAGCAGACAAGGTATCAGTGAGGACTGCCATCATCTAGAGGCCTGGACACATGGGTGCTGGGTTTTTGCTGGAAGGCCTTGGCTCCCCTCCAAGTGGGCCTCTGTACAGAGTTCCTTGAGTGGCCTCATATCATGCAAGATTGTTACCCCAAGAATGAGTGATTTGAGAGAAATGAGGATTGGAGATGGGAAAAGAGTCAGGCAGTATATGAGAAAGAAAGAGTGTGAGAGTCCACCAGGCAGAAGTTATCTGTTTTATGACCTACAATAGAAATCACTACTAGGTCTCTTCCAAAATATTTTATTCATTAGGAGCAAGCCACTAAAACACTTGTTACATTGATGGCCTTTAGTATCACTTATCCTTCACAGCCTCAGTTCCCCAATTGTAAAATGAAGATGATGATCAAATAGAGTGTATGTGAAGAGTTAATATAATACTATGCCAAGGAATTATACAAATGTCAGAGATTTATAACACTCAGTCCAGTGCTTTACAAATAGTAGGTACTAAGGGAGCTGGGAAGATGGCAGATCAATAAGTAGCAAGGTAAAGAGCCTCTCTGGGAGAAACAACTCAGATGCTGAAATTTGACATCATGGAGAGGACCAGATGAAAGAAGATGGATCCTCAAGGCCCAGGGAGAAACTAGAGTGGGGAAAAAGAAAGAAGGAAAAAGAAAAAATTAAAAAAGGAAAGTAGAGGCATGGACAGAGGGCTGTAGCCAGACACACTCACCAGAGCCAATTCTATGATGTGCAAGGCATTGCTGGAATCCAAGGACGCATGGTAACTGGTGCTGGCATGGAGATCTGCACTGGCCCATGGTGAGTGCACAGAACCTAGTCCTCACATGGGAGTGGGTGATTGGCTGGGTGACATATTGGAGTTGGGCAAGACAAGCCCAGATCCATAACTGTAGCAGCTTCAGTTAGCCACTCCTAGTAAAGAGCAGATTGGTGAGAATTGCTTGGACTGAGTCCCACCCCTGTGTGAGATCCAATAACCAAGGACAAAGTTTCCCCTTAAGCTATCCCAAACTGGTTCTGTCCATGTGGCACACACTAACATGATGAAGACCCACAGTGGTTGACCAGCTCAGAAGGGAGGGGCCAGCCTGCACCACCCATGCTTGTACCTCACTGGTCAACAGCAGACTATGGAGGGTAGCAATCCCTAGCCAGCATGCTTCAGAGTAATTATAACTAATACAGGAAGTGCTGGGGACCTCTACTATACACTTGTCTAGAAAAAACCAGAAACATGACAAGAGAAAGATAGGCAGTCTCTGGCTTCCAACCCAAACAATACTGGCCCAGGAGAGGTAAACACAGAAGAGAGCAGGGGCAGCAGCACACCTGCAGTACTGGAAGCAACATCATCTGACATCAAGAAATACCTTCGTGACATTACAGAAGAACTCAAAACTAAAATAGTAATACAAGTAAAGCAAGATGTAAGAAGATTAATAAAAGAAATGCTAAGTACCTCTCAAGAAGGCACAGATAGAAGAATGGAGGAGCATAGAAAAAGGAGGGAAATCTTTAATGAAGAATATTTTTAAAAATCTAGAATACATGAAACAGATTCAAAGAGAATACCAGGAAATTAAAAACTCCATTGAAAGCTGGCAAAACTACTTGAAAGAAACTAAAGATAGGCTATCAAAACTTGAAGACAGGTTTGCACCATGTGATTGCAAAAGGAGAGATATCTTAAAATAACAAAGAACTAAGAAGTAACAATACAAAGGCTAGAAGATGACAAGAGGATCTATAACTTAAGAATAAAAAATGTGAGTGAAGAAGCAGGTGTAAACACAAATTAAATTCAAAGGCTACTCACAGAAATAATTAAGGAAAACTTCCCAAGCATAGAAAAGGAAATGATAATCAGATATATAAGGCATTCAGAACTCCAGCCAGCTACAACCAAAATAGATCTAAACCCAGACATATAATAATCAAGATCCAAGAAATTCAACACAACAACAGAATATTAAAAGCTGTCAGAGGAAAAAAAAAAAAGCAGATCACCTATAAAGGAAAACCTATTAGAATCACGACAGACTTCTTAACACAAACCATCAAATCAAGAAGAGCTTGGAGTGCAGCATTCCAAGCCCTGAAAGAAAATAACCTCCAACCCAGCAACCTCCAAATCAGTTTTGTACCTTGCAAAACTGTCTCTCAAAATTAATGGAGAAAAAAGATGCTTCCATGACAAAGAGGAACTGGGGGAGTTTGTGACCACCAACCCAACCCTACAAAAAATACTGAAGGACATTCTAGAGAGAGAAAAAAAACACCAGGATTTCAGGAACAGTGGCAGAGAGGCCTCAATGAATGGGGCAGACAGTGGAATGAAGGAGAAAACTAGACAACCAATAGCAGAAAAATAGTATAGCAGATATCAGGCAAGGAAGGTTGGCTATAATCTCTAACATAGATGGCCTCGATACACTAACAACAAACACAGGCAGAGTAGATCAGGAAATAGGGTCCATCAAGATCCTCTGTTTAAGAAATATAATTAACTTGAAAGAGGGTTTATGGACTTAAAGTCAAAGATCAGAAAATAATGCTCTATGTGACAGGGAACCAAAAAAAAAAAAAAAATGGGGGCAACCTGCCCAGCAGCTGCAGATAGGTTGGAAAGACATAACACTTTTATACACTGGAGAACTACTCAGCTATATGGAAGGAAAACCTTGAGGCTCTTGTGTAAAGGAATACAACTTGAGACCAAGCTCAGGGGTCAAAAGGCTCAGAACCACTTAGGTAAATAGTGGACTGCCTCCCTATCTAAAACTAAAGGAGTTAGTGAGATACAAAATGTACAACGTACTCTGTGAAAGTGAAAGGGGAGGAATTGTCTAAAAAGGGAAGGCAGAGGATATTGTTAATCTTGTATCATGATTTGAAACCCACATTGTTCTCATTGCTTTGCTTAGTTTGGTTATATTCTGTTCCAGTCTTTCTACTTGTACTAGATTTGAGGGCACAGACAGTTATTCCAAATATAGGAGGATATACTATGGTATCCATCTTTAATTTCCTATTAACTTAATCTGAAGCCCTGTATTACTTACACTCTCTCATTATGACTGATTATATTTCAATCTGGTTTGTTAGATTGCTGTCTTGTCCTGACTGATCTTATTCAAATCTGTTATGTTTGATAGTATCAAGTCTGAGAGTATAGGTAACTACTCTGAAGTCAATAAGTTTCACTAGGATACCCATTCTGGTTTGACTATTACCCACTTTTGAAGTCCTACAATGTCTCCAATGTTTTGTTTTTATTGATTTTGTTCTTAACTGCTATTTTCAATTTTACTGTGACTGATGATATGGGAAATTCTATTGAAGATAACAAGAGACATCATAGTAACTATTTTGGATCCCCTTGTATTGTGGTTTTAAATCATGTACTATGTCTATCCTTTTGTTTTGAATGACCCCATTTTCTTTTCTTTCTCATTTGGTTATATTCTTTTCAATATAAAAAATAGTAGGTATTAAGTTAATATTTGTTTAATTGAGCTGTGTAATGATCTTGGTTAAGCTTATTATAAGGCTATCCTATACAAGCCTAATCTTATTTTGTACTGATTAAATTAAACCAGGATCTTTCTCTTGGAAATTATGTTAGGGAATAAACTGTACTAGAACTTTTGTAGTAAGCTATAAGATAATTACAGTGCATTTACTGAAAATACCACTAAAAATGAGATATGCTAATGAGATGGTTAATTGTTCATGTTCTAGAAGAAAAATGAAACTGTCTTCTACTGTTAGAACTTAATTCATAAGCCACATATTTCAGTGTTTGTTGCTTTCCCTAAAAATGTGAAAATGTTAATGCATCCCAGTAGGTGAGCAGTTTATTCCTTTTAATGGCAGAAATGTTAATCCCTATTATTATCAACCCAAGTCTTTGACCTCACAGGGAGATGTATGCTGCTCCTGACTTTGGAGAAGGAAACATATGTTAGAACCATGATGGTGCTAACAAATCCATCAGGATTATCCACTGCTCTCCTGCCTAACAAATAAAGCCAGCATCTGTATAGAAGTTATAATCCCAGTATCCCAAAAGAAGAAGAGATGTTAGTTAAAATACTATTAGATATATCCTTTTGGGCTTAAAAGACTCCTTAGAAAGGCCTCAATAAAATGTATATGCTGTGAAAATTACATGAACAAATTAGTACACGTTTTTTAAATGATTCATGATCACGGTCGATACCAAGTGAATCGAATTTTGTCACAAACAACAAAGTTCAGGTCTGACAAGGCCAGGATCAAGTATGGGACTTAGGAATCTGAGATGTCATGAGTGCTTTGGGAGCAACAGTTACCCAAGATCATATTGTATGCATCCTTAATCCAGGACTCATGCAATTTATTTGAAACAGTCAATTTGCACTCATGAGATAACAGGTGATACAAATAGTAATAAAAAGCATTTTTAATTCAATTGATGAAGCATCTATCAAGTGATCTGTGTTAAGCAATTAAGTGTGGCTTTCATCCTACAGTACCAACAATACTTATGGGATTCCTTCCCCCAACATTTCTCCTGCTGCTATCTCTTCTCCCTCAGAATAAGAAATGCAAACAAGAATTGCATTCCAATTCTTTTATGCCTATGTTCCTCTCCCTTATGAAATTACTAACATGCTATAAATAGTCAACAGTTTACAGAAGTCTTCACTAAAAGCCATATAGATAGAAAACACATAAGAAAAATTTACAAGTGGATAATTAACTTTCTATGTATAGAAATTGTGAACAATACCCACTAAATAATAATTAAATATAGCCAAACCATGAGTTTGATATCCTGCAATGGACATTCAAAATCAAGCTAGAAGAAAAGCAGGGAAGTCTCTTAATCAGGAAAGAGAAATTGCATAAGAGTGATTTTCATTTCTGTTTCAGAATCATTTGCTTTCTCTACATTTAAACAACACAGACCTCCTTTCTAAATGCATATATATGTGAGAAGGCTGTAATATTAAGAAAGTACTCTAGAAAGCAAAATTAATTTCCATATTTCATTTTCATGTTTATGTAGATGACAAATATAACTATGGGACTTCTAAAAATTTATGTTGTGTTTTAAAACTGTAAACTGATTTAGCAAGAAGAAGACAGAAATAAGAGCAATTGAAACTCCAGTGAATACCAAGCATCCAGTTCAAAATGAGGTCAGCTGTTGACACAGATGTGAGAAAACATAACTTTGCATCTTTAGGGATTCTACCAGCAGGTGTATTTCCTTGGCTTTATATAGTAATGAACACAGAAATTTAGAAATAGGTTTATTAGCCTATTCTTGCCTTCTTCAAAACTTTACTATGTATGTTGCAATATATACATATTCACAAAACCTAGAAATATCTTTTATGTAGATTTCAAAGTATTATTTGCTCTCACAAAAGTTCATATTTAGAGTATTTTAAATATATTTAGAAAAAATGTGGCATTGTTATACAATAGAATATTACTCAGCTATAAAAAAGGATGATCTTGAGGCCTTCATAGGGAAATGGAGACAACTTGAAACTATCCACATTAGTGAAATAAATAAGAATCATATTTATAAATATTGCATTGTGTCTATAGTGTAAAAAGTAATAAGAAATGTAGGAGTAATAAAACCTAAAATGCGTAATTGATATTATAAGAAAGAGAGGAAAAGTTAAGTGCTCTAAAGGATATAATTGCATGTATGTTTAAGTGTGTAAGATAGATAACCATATTACTAGTTTTTGTTGGATCGTTGAACAGAACTGTTTGCAATCTCACTGGTTGAATGTCCACTTTATATGGTTTAATTTTGTAACTTGAACAACTGTTTCTAAGAGAACAATATGTAATTTATCAACTAGTGATTTCTTACTGTTTATTTTATTTTTTTAATTCTGTATTATTTCTACCCATTTTATGTTTTGTTTTTTCTCTAAATAAAAAATAAATATATTTAGTATTTCAGACCTAGTTGCAATAAGAATTCCTTCTTTCAAACATTCAAGCATTTATTCATCTTTGAACACATATTATTAAAACAAATATCAACTGATAAGTATGTACCAGTTATATTCCAAACTTGTCTCAAAACAAGAGGTTGCCTCAAAATTCCAAGTGAAAGAATCAATCTTGTTGATACTATTTTATAGGGAAAATGGCTAGATAATTATTGTTACATTGACCATTTAAAAAAGGATATCTAATTAAGGATGATAGACTCTTAGAGTTATTAGCAAACTATCCTAGACCAATTTCAAGGCTAATAATGAGCTGGATGTGGTAGGATATGCCTATAATTTCAAAACTCAAGAGGCTGAGGCAAGAGGATTATGAATTAGAAGCCAGCCTGTGCTACACAGTGAGTTCAAAGTTGGCTTGTACTACACAGCAAAATAGCATTTCAAAAAGAAAGCAACAAAGCATGCAAGAAAGAAAGAAAAGTAAAAGATAAAGACCAATAATCAGTTGAGTTGGTTTCTGAGGAGGGATTCTTAAACATCAGAAAATTGCTATCAAGATGCTAATTATTCTCCCAGGAAAAGCACTTAGTTACATTAAGCCACAAAATCCTTCACCAGTTGAGATTTTGGGAACACTGTCTTTCTCACATTTATTGGGGAGTCACCTATGTTGAATTTGATCTCTGCTTTAGGGAAAATGGAAAATTACTAAAGGCTTTAAAGCAGGGATATGTCATGAAAAATTTGCATATTTAAAGGGGCATTTGTTATTGATTTCTTTTGTTTGTTTGTTTTGTTTTTTGTTTTTCTGGTACTAGGGATCAAACTCATGACCTTGTGCTTGCCAAGCAAGTATTTAGACTGCTGATCTGAATTCCTGTCAAACAATTGCTTGACGATAGTCATTCTTTTCAGTGTGAGATGGAATCTCAGTGTCATTTTAATTTCTCCAGTGATCAATGATGTTGAACATTTTTTTCATATATGCATTCACCATTTGTATTTCTTCATCTGAGAAGGGCATATTCATCTCAGATGCCCATTTTTGAATTGGTCTATGAATTTTGGGGGATTCTGATTTTTTTTCAATTTTTTAATATGTTCTAAATTTAAGTCCTCTGTGTGAGGGACAATGGGATAAAAATTATTTTAATTGTGGCCCTGAAGCAAGGCCAGCAGATTTCTGTAGCTGCTGGTTTCAAACAGGAGCCTAAAGAGAATTCTTTCTGTGGTCTGATGGCCATTTCAGAACTTTGGAAATGTAATGGTCAATTCATCAGAAAGAAATAGCAGGTGAGTATGGCAGACTTTAGGGGGCCTGAAGGACAGAGACCCTGGTGCATCGGACCTGCACTGTGCGGTTGACTAGGGGTGCCGGGAGAACAAGGAACTCCTTCCCTCTCTGGGGGGCGCTGATAGTGTGGCAGACTTTCGGCGGCCTGAAAGAGAGACCGGGTGCATTGGGACCTGCACCATGCAGTTGACTCGGGGTGCCAGGAGAACAAAGAACTCCTCCCCTCTCTGGGGGGCAGCTATGATCCTGCTGGTGGGCAGGCTGAGAATCAGACAGCTCATGTCGTCATGTCATCCTGTCCCATGTCCCCCCCCCTTAGCAAGTGGGAACCAGTTAACTACACATCTTGTGAAAAAATTGGCTATGGTATTTAGTATGAGTTCCCCATATGCAAAGATATGGACAACCATTTGGAAGAAAACAAGAGACAATATGACAGATAATGAAGATTCCTGGTTGTATAGTTTTGAAATTCATGCTTTCTTAAGTGCCGTTCTGTTCTGTTTTGTTGTGTTTAATTTTACCCCCCTTAAAATAAAATTTAAACATATATATATATGGAAAAGAAAGTGCTCTAAAGGATATAACTGCATGTATGTTTAAGTGTATAAGATAGATGACCTCATTACTGTTTTTGTTAGATTGTTGAGCAGAACTGTTAATAGTCTCACTGTTTGAATGTCTACTTTGTGTGCTTTAATTTTGTAACTTGAACAACTATTTCCAATGATGACAGTATGTAACTTATCAAATGGTGATTTCTTAGTGTTTTTGTTTTTGTTTTGTTGTTGTTCTTGTGGTTCTTTTATTTTTTGCCTTTGGAATTCTGTAT
>PVJX010042729.1:0-14014 GCA_004027295.1 Dolichotis patagonum | reverse complement strand
TTCTACCCAGTATCTCTATACCTGACTGATACTGCTCAGTGGGTATTTACCACAGAGCTAATTCTCTGCTAAGTATAGGACACAAATAATCTGATTTAATTCTGCAATAGCTTCTTGTTACGTACTATTTCTTTTCTGTTTTCTTTTGAGATAGGGATGATGTTGGCGTGTTGCCCAGATTGATCTTGAACTCTTGGGTCCAAGTCATCCTCATGCTTCAACCTTCTCAGTAGCTAGGATGGCAAGTGCATGCCACTAGGCCTGGGTGACTTCTGTTTTTATTTCTATAGTCTTTTGTGGTGGCACTGGGCTTCACATATAGGGCACTGTCATTGAATTGCATCCTCAACTGTGATTCCTGTTTTTAAATTGGAGACTTGGAGCACGGTCCTGGTAAATATTGCCCAGATCCCTCCTGCGATCTCAGAGTGAGGAAAGAATTCAGTGACAACATTTATTGTACACATCGTGACCTCAGAATATCATTTCTGAGCTAGGAAGCAGGGACTCTGATCCACAGTACCAAGAGTCCTATGCTTTAATGGTCCAGAAGTCCACAGGAGGTAGGGACAAGTGACGAACATGCAAACACAGGTATGTACGTGGTGCCTGTCCCAGAAGCTGGCATCTGTCTGGGGAGCTCTCTGTCTGTCTGCCCTCCAGCAGTTTTAATGTGGTGAGCTTTCCTGTTTGTTCTACGGAAGCGAGACCATCAGTGTTTTGTGCTACGTTTTAGGAAGATACTAAAAATAATTCTTGTGCCCTTTTACTAGGGCTGCATAAAATACAGTGAAAAGGGAAAAGCAGTTAGTGTATTTCACATTTATAACCAGCAAGTGGGTGTGGCTTTCGGCACAAGCATATGCTACAAGCATTTTTATTTTATCTTGAAGATTAAATAATTAAGTTAGGGTTTTATTGGAATTAAGACATTTTAGATAATTTCCCTCCTTTTTAAAGAATATTATCTGGTTCATAGATGACATAATACTCCTACTTCTGTAGGAGTACCTATGAGGAGCTCTGTGCTTTATTTTGTATTAGTACATAATGATTGCGTTAGTCTTAGGCAGTAGGTGTATGCATCTAATGTATCTTAATTCCCTTTTTATTTTCCTTCTTTTCTTTTTCCTCCCTGCTCCTGAGGTCTCTAGAATCCCTTTCCACTTGCAGAAGACTTATCTCTTTGATTCCTATTGTCTTTTTTTTTAAATTGGTACATTTTAGATAAACACAGTGATAACATTCATCATTGGGAATTTGTACCTATACATGATAGATCTTGCTGCTTCTTTTTTCCCCCCCATTTTTCTCCCCTCCCCTTCATTTCTTTTTAAAAAGCTATTTATACTTTGGTTTTCTTGGATAAGAGAAGTTATGTGCCATTTAATCTTGTGTGTCATTCATTTTCCATAAGTGATAAAGTTTATCCTTTACAGCAGAGTGGTACTCCATTATGGACAAATACCATGTTTTCTTTATCCAATTGATTTATTTGTTGATGGGCATGTTTCCAAGATTCAGTTATTGTGAGTTGTGTTGCTATAAATATGGCCTGGCATGTGTCACTGGTATGACTTTAACTCTTTTGGGAAGATAATCTAGTAGGAAAAGAGCTGGGTTGAATGGAATTTCTGTTCTTAGTTCTTTGAGGAATCTCCCTACTGATCTCCATTGTGGTTGTACCAGTTCGTATTCCCACAGACACTGTAGCAGGGTAACTTTTCCCCTGTAGCATCACCAGCATTTGTTACTGAGTTTTTTTGATGATGACCATTCTTTCTGAGTAAGATAGAGTCTCAATGTTGTTTTTAATTTGCATTTTTGTAGCGGCAAGAGATTTGGAATATTTTTGCATGTAGTTGTTGGCCACCTGTACTTCTGAGAAATGTGTAATTCATTTCAGTTGCCTTTTTTTCTTTTTTCTTTCTTTTTGGTCTTTTTTGAGACAGTGTCTTTCTGTGAAGTTCAGGCTGGCCTTGAGCTCACATTGGAACCCAGGCTGGTCTTAAACTCACAATGATCCTCCTGCCTCAGCCTCCTGAGTGCTGGAATTATAGGCATGTACTGCCAGGCGCAACTCTGGTCTGTTTCTGTGGTAGTACCATGCTGTTTTTATCACTGTAGCTTTGTAATATAACTTGAAATCCTGGATTGTGATGCTTTCTGGTTTGTTTTTGTTGCCCAGGATTACTTTTGCTATTCTGGGTCTCTTTTGGTTCCATATAAATCTTAGAATTTTTTTTTTCTAGTTCTCTGAGGTATGCTGTTTGCATTTTGAGCAGGAATAAATTAAATCTATATGTCAGTTTCAGTAGGCCATTTTGAAAGTATTTGTTCTGTCACCCAGGAACAGAGAGAGTATTGAAAAAGACTTTGTTGTCTTTTTTAATCTCTTTTTTTTTTCAAAGTACTGTGATTTTTTGTTGTTGAGGCCTTTCTTTCACTTCCTTGGTTAGGTTACTGACTCAGTTTTTGTTGGTGCTTTTCTGATTTCTTTTTTCATGAATTCATTATTGGTGTACAGGAATACTTGATTTTCGTGTATTGATTTTGTAACCTGCTGCATTGCTGAATTTGGTTTGATTTTTGGTGGGATTTTTTTTTTTTTTTTTTTTTTGGATCTTCTATGTGAAGGATCATGTCATCTGTAAATAATGATAATTTGACTTCTTCTTTTTCTGTATGTACCTTTTTCTTTCTTTCTCTTGCCCAATTGCTTTGGCTAATGTTTTAAGTACCATATTGAACAGGAATGGTAGTAGTGGAGTCCTTGTTTTGTTCCTGATTTCAGAGGAACTATACCTATTTTCTTTAGATTTTTATCATGAATATATGTTGGATTTTGTCAAAGGCTTTTTCTGCATCTGTTGAGATGATCATGTGATTTTTGTTTTTGCTTCTATTTCTATGATACATTGTGTTACATTTATTGATTTGCGTATGTTGAGCCATCCTTGCATCCTTGGGATGAAACCTGCGTGCTTGGTTGTGATACATAATCTTTTTGATGACTTGTTACATTGTACTTGCCATTTTACATCTATATCTATTAAGGAGATTGGCCTTTAGTTTTCTTTTTTAATTGCATCACTGTCTGGTTTAAGCATCAGGATAATGCTAGCTTCCAGGGATGAGTTTGGTAGTACTCCTTCCTTGACGGTTTCATTAAAGAGCTGGAGGGGTATTAGTGTTACATCCTCCCTAAAGTTCTTATAAATTCAGCTGTGAATCCATCAGGTTTTGGGCCTTTCTTAGTTGGGAGATTTTTTATTACTGGCTCAGTTTCATTGCATGTTACTGGATTGTTCGGGGGTTTTATGTCTTCTTGGTTCACTTTTAGTAATTCACTGTGTCTAGAAATCTGTCTTTTTTTTTCTCCAAAATTCTCTGATTTTTGGTGGATTACAGATTTTCATAATGCTTGATGATCTTGGTTTTAGCAGTATTAATTGTGATTTTGCTTTTACAATTATTAATTACATTGATATGAGTCTGCTTTTATTAAGTTTGGCTAAAGGTTTATGTATTTTGTTTATTCTTTCAAAGTGCTAGCTTTCTGATTCATTGATTCTGTTGTTAAAGTCTCAATTTCATTAATTTCTGCTCTGTTGTGATTTTTTTTCTTGTACTAGGTTTGGATTATTCTTGTTTTCCTAGGATCTTGAGGTACATCGTTGGATTATTTATTTGAGCTTGCTCTAATTTTCTAATGTGAATGTTCACAGCAGTCTACTTGCCTCTTAGGACTGCTTTTATTGTGTCCCATAAATTCTGGTATGTTGTACTGGCATTATTACTTGATTCTAGGAATTGTTTTATTTCTTCCTTGATTTTTTTCTGTGACCTATTGAGTATTAAGAAGTGAATTCTTTCATGTCCAGATGTTCATAAAACTTTTGTGGTTACTTTTGTGATTGGTTTCTAGTTTCAATGTGATAGAATCTGATAGTGTATACAAGGGGTGACTTGGATTCTTTCGTATTTATTTAAATAGACTTTATGGGCTAGTATGTGGTCTGTTTTGGAGAAAATTCCATACATATGCTGCTGGAAGAAATGTGTGTTCTGTTGTAGTAGGGTAGAGTACTCTGAAGATGTCTGTGTATTTGTTTGAAAATGTGGTTCAGCTTTGATAGCCGTTGAGTTTTTTGTTTTGTTTTGTTTCGTTTAGTTGATCTGCTTGTGAAAGTAAGGTATTGAGGTCCCCACTCTCTGTTGGCATTTGTTTGGTCTTTTATGTCCAGTAGTGTTGTGTGCAGTGTATTTGGTATGGTACATCTATGTTCAAAAGTGTTCTCTCTTCCTGTTGAATTGTTCCGTTACTAATATGTAGTGACCTTCTTTGCCCCTTTTGATAAGTTTTAGCTTGCAGTGCACTTCGAGAACAAGATTGCTATGCCTGCTGACTTTCAGGGTCCTGGTGCATGAGGTACTATTTTCCATGCTTTGGTTTTTAGTCTGTGATTTTTTTTTTTTATTAGATGTGTCTCTTGTATGTAGTAAACTGTTGAGTTTTGTTTTTCTATGTAGTCTGCCAATGTCTGCCTTTTACGTAGGCAGTTGAGGCCATTGACATTGCGTGTTATTACTGAAAGGTGTTTTTATTCCTGTCATTGCATTAGTTTTCTGTAACTGACGCCTTTGTTTTTCCCTTGTTATTTAATTGCTCACCCTGCTTGGTCCCATCAGTCTTTCTGGCTTTGTGGTTTAATTTTTTTCTGTTTAAGGATATCTTTGAGTATTTTTTGGAGTGCCAGTTTGGTGGTCAGAAATTTCTTAAGGTGTTGTAATGTCCTTACGTCTCAACGGATTTTGAAAGATAGTTTTACAGGCTATATTAGTCTGGGTTGAAAGTTGTTTTCTTGTAGGGCTGACATACGTATACTTTCTCGGTATTGAAAGTTCATGTGAAAATGTGTGCTGTACTCCAGTGGGTTTACCTTTATAGATAACTTTTTGCATTTCTCTGACAGCTTCTACGATTCTGTCCTGGTGTTGGACTTCGGGATTTTGATTATGATGTGTCATGGGGAGCTTCTTTTTTTTAAATCATCATTATTTGGAATTCTGTATGCCTCGCTTACCTGTATGATGAGTTCTTTCTACAGACTTGGGAAGTTTTCTGCTACTGCTGTGGTTTCTGTAGACAGATTTTTTTTTTTTTTTTAATTGCATGTGTGCTGTCTTATTTTTCTAACTTCTTTAGCTTAGGTTAGTTTTCTTAAGTGATCATTTTTCCTTGCTCTCTTGTCATTCTTTTTAACCCTTCTATATTTTACTTTTTTTGTTCTTAAAACATTTTTTTGTTACATGTTGTAGTATACATTGCCATGAGCAGTTTGTATACATACATATAAAATGTATCCTAATTCTTTTCTCATCTTCTTCCCTGTTCCCGCCAACTCTTCCGCTTCCCATTTGCAGAAGCTCTCTTTCCATTTTTTTCTTCCATTTTTTTCTTTTCATCCTTTCCCCCTTCCTTCCTGCTCCTTCCTGCCATCTCTTGTTCTCCTTCCCATTTGAAAAAGAACTGCCTACTTACCGTTATCTATTGTTTTTCTCTTCATTTGACTTTGGGTTTTACATGTAAGAGAAACCATGCAATATTTAAGCTTATGCAAGCTTGACTTATTTCACTTAACATTACTATCTCAAGGGGCTTTCATTTATCTACAGATTTTTCAAGTTTATTCTTTATGGCAGAGTAGTACTCCAATGGGCATACTGACTGTTTCTAAGACTTAGCCATTATAAATTGTACTGCTATAAACATGGCTATACACATATCATTGTAATACAATGACTTTAACTCTTTTGGGAAGATACTTAGAAGGGGAATAGCTGGGTCAAATAGAATTTTTGTTAGTTTTTTGATAAATCTCCATAGACATCTTGATAGTGGTTTTACTAGTTTACATTCCTCTCAACAATGTGGAAGTCCTTCTTTTTTCCCGTCTCACCAGCGTTTGTTATAATTTGATTTCTTGATGATAGCCATGTTTTTTGGAGTAAGATTTAATCTGAGTGCTGTTTTGATTTTCATTTCTTTAATGAACATTTTTTTGTTTTTCATAGGCCATTTATACTACTACTCCTGAGAAATGTCTGTATGCATTTCAGTTGCTCATTGTTTGAGTTTTTGTTGAGGGAAGGCTAAAATTTTTTGGTTTGTTTTTGTTCTTTACATATTCTAGATGTTAGTTCTGTATCTGAGGAATAGCTGGCAAAATATTTTTTCCCATTCAGGAGGTTGTTTGTTTACTCTGTTGGTTGTTTCTTTTGATGTGCAGAAAACTTTTTTTTTTTGATGTGCAGAAAACTTTTAATTTGATATGATCTCACCTGTTGATTCTTGGTATTATCTCTTTTGCCACTGGGGTTCTGCTCAGAAAGTCCTTGCTTGTGTTTATGTCAAGAGTTTTACCTATTTTGTCTCCCAGCAGGTTGTGTTTCTGTTTTAACATTTAGGTCTTTGCTCCATTTTGATTTTAGTGTAGTACATTGTGAGATATATGGGTCTAGATTCAGTCTTCCACATGTAGATACTGAGTTTTCCCAGCACCATTTGTTAAAGAGGCTATCTTTCCTCTATTGTTTGGTTTTTGGCACCTTGTCAAGATCAAATAGCTGAATGTTTCTGGGATGGTTTTTGCTTCCATTCTATTCCCCTGATCCATATGCTTGTTTTTTTTGTTTTTAAATCACCATAGCTTTGTAATATTTGCAATCCTACTTGCAAAGCCTCTTACTTTGCTCTTTTTACCCAGGATTACTTTTGCTGTTCTGGGTGTCTCCTGGTTCCATGTAAACTTTTGGATTCTTTTCTCAAGGTCTTTGAGGAGTGGTATTGCATTAAATGTGTGTATCAGTTTTGGGAACGTAGCTCTTTTGACTATATCAATTTTGTCTCTCTAAGAAATGTGGGATAGCTTTCTCTAGTGTGATGTCCTCTGCGGTCTCCTCTTTGAGAATATAGAAGTCATTCACTTCCTTGGTTAGATGAATGCCTACATAGTTAATTTTTCTTGATACTGCTGTGAATGGTATTATTTTCCTAATTTCTTTCTCAGTGGGTTCATTATTAGTCCATGAGCACTTCTTTTGTCACTTATCATCTTGTTCTTCAGTTCCCAAAGTCTGATGCTACGTCTTCTCAATTGTTCATTTCTGCTTTTTTGTGTATTCAATAGAATTCCTTATTTTCGAGATTTCTGTTTGGCATCTTTTCATGAAATCGATTTCATTCATAAACTTTTCATTCATGTTTTGACTGATTTGGGTCAGCTCTTGTGATTTTTTTCATTTGATTCTTTTTTAGCCAGGTTGCTCAGTTTGTTTGTTGGTTCCACTGTCAGTTTAATTATGTCATCCTTGAGCTCTCCAAGCTTCTTGCTTCCTCTTTAATCATTTTGTACAGCTCAGCTCTTTGATATCTGATTTCCTTTCCGTCTAGACTTTTGGGTCTGCTTTGGGAGAGTTGGAGTCTTTGGAAGCATTTCATTGCCTCTTTCTCTTTTTTTTTCTTTCTTTCTCTACTTTTTTCCCCGCCACATTCCTGTTTGTGTGTGCATGCCTATGTGCTGAGCAGAGGTCAAACAGTGTGAAGAGAAAATGTCTTTAGTTAGGTTCTGCTTTCCAGTGACGTGACCTTGGCTTTATCTGTCTCCCACTTCATCCTGTTCAGCTTAATGGGGTTGGCCTTGGTCACTGTGTTGTAGAGAGAGAATTCTTACTGGTTATATCAATCATGGACATTAAAACTTGTTTTGACAATTTCCCCCTCTTATCAGACTACTGCTCTGGTATTGGCACTTAGTCTGGGTTGTGGAAGGAGAAGGGAAAGGAAGAGGAAGGGGAAAGTACGTGGGTAAGTCAGTAAGAAGAGTGGATATAAGAGAGATGTTAGTAGGTGGAAAATAAATAGGAGGTGTTTTTTTATGGCTGGAATAAAGGGACAGTGTAAATGGCATTAAGAGAATATATAGGGAGGGGGAGGAGGGATGCAAGGGAAGGGAAGTGTAATCAGAGATTGAGGGAGTTGTAGGGTTGTCAGAACCTGGTAATACATTTGTAGTTGTGTTTGGATCCGCTAAGCACAGTTATATTACGGATTACTCCAGCACAGCCGCAAACAGGACCACGGAAGTTAAAGCATGGGTCTGCTCTTTTTCTCTCTTGGACACATGCAGGGGCTTGCAGTCTGCATGTCACATAAAAGGAAGAGAAGTGAGGGGAATGCCAAAGGCACGGAGAAAAAAGGAAAAGCAAAGAAAAAAGTGGAGACAGAGACGGTTAAAAAGAGAAAAGAAGATGGAGGGCAGAATAAAGCAAAAACACCAAAAAGTAAAATTTTAAAAAAAATAATATTGGTAAAGAAGCAAGCACCAACGTGGAAGAATTTTGATTGTGGAAGACAGGTCTCCGGGCTTTGCAAGGGCAAGCTCGCCTTGTTAACCCTCTCCTCTGGCTCTGACAGGGAGCTGTAGTTGGCACATAGATGGGAAGGTTCAGCTGGGGCTGCAGGCTGAGCTGGGTCCCCCACTTCTCTAGCTGTTCTGAAAACACTGTTGTGGCTGCACCTGGAAGGCTTCTTGCACCTAGGGCGACTTCCTGAAACCGCAACCGGTCATCCACATAGCCCCAGGCCGGAAGTCTGATATTAGCCCTTTAAAAGCTGAGGCCAGTCCGGCATGGTGGCTCACTCCTGTAACTCCAGCACCCTGGGAGCCTGACGCAGGAGAATTGCAAGTTTGAGCCTAGCCTGGCCAATTTAGCAAGACCCTGTCTCTGAATAGAAATACAGAGAAGAGTAAGGGAGGGAGCTCAATGTCAGGCTCTGAGGTCACTTTCCAGGAGCGCAAAGCAAATCTACGAATGAAACATTCGGAGTTTCTTCATCCCAGCGCCTCCTTCCGCTTGATGTGTGACTTCCAGTGACACCGAGCCCTGCACGGCTCCCTGCAGTGTCCTGTGGCAGAAGGGTGAGGTCCTTGTAGCATCGTTCCTGGGGTTTCCAGGGACCAGTGTTTTGGCCGACACACAGGCAGCGCTTAACCGATTGGACCCAGAGATCATCAGTAACACTTTGGACCCCCTCTCCGTGACCTTCGAACCGGAGCTCCTGCCTCACTTTTTTCCCTCTGTAGCAGCACATCAGCAGGCTCAGTGCTGTGACTTTCCAGCTTTCTCCCTGCACCCCTCCATTTCTGTTACCGGATTATGGAGGTATGTCATGTCCACACTATAAAATTCACCCATGTTAAGGGAATGGTTCAGCGACTTTTAGTCAGTTCACAGTTGCACATCTGTCACCACCATCCATCCAGTGTTAGAACGTTTCTGTTCACAGGAGGCTTCGTGCCCATTGAGCAGTCACTCCCCATTCCCTCCCCAGCCCCAGGCCACCACGAGCGTCCATCCTGTCTCCGCGGATGGGCCTGTTGTGGACGTTCCCCATAAGTGGACTTGTACAGTATTTGCCTTTCGGTGCCCAGTATTTTCCAGGCTCATCTGTGTTGTGGAAGGTGTCCTACTGCATGTTTGACTGATACTGAGTCCTGTATTGTTTCATCCTGTGGATGGACCACATTTGGTCCACCCATTGCCAGCTGGTGGGCACTTTTCCTTGCTTCCTTATGCCACCTGGAGGCAACTGCTCACATGGCAGTTCTCTACCTGCTGTGGGCACAGACGGCAGCCCCAGCTCTGGCAGTGACTGAGCTGTGTGGCTTAGGGGAGGGAGGTTATTTAAGGCCTCAGAATATAAATTCCATAGCCAGTGATTAGGGATGAGTTTCTCTTTGTGTGTCCTAGCATTGTTAGAAAAAATCTAATAAGCCCAATATTTGAAAAATCTGTTTTGTAGTGCCCCTCTCTGACCTTCTTGTCACGGAGAAAGAGCTGCAGCTGTATTAATCCGACAGTGGAATGCGCAGAGGCTTGTGTGTGTGCTGCATGTGATTCTCGGGGAGTAATGGATATGTGGTGCACAGCCCGTCCTGCCCTACTGATGGTGCAGAGCGTGTAACGTGTTTAGGAAAAAGCCATGGTTTCAGTAGTGGCAGGTTTCTTAACAATGTGGCAGTGGGCTGGAACAGACTTCTCTCTCTCAGTTTGCTTTGTTGTCTTTGGTAAAGGGGAGATGCCACCAGCTGGTCAGACACCTGCTGGGCCTGGCCCTATGCCCTGTGCTTTCTCTGCTTTTCTACGGATGCTCTGCGTACCAGCTCCCCACAGCTGCCAGGGCTCCTCGTGCTTCTGTCCTGACCAGCGCTGTGTCTAACTAGCTCACAGGCCTGGCGGATGCCTTCAGTAGGCTCTGCCACAGTCCCTCCGGGCCTCTGAAGATGGTGACACTTGCCTGCCCATGTGCATGCATCAGGGCACAGAGGGCCGCACTCAGCCAGCTGGATGGCTGAAATTGGTGGTTCTAGACATTTCCTTGGGAAGTAAGAGTACTTAACATGGTCAGGATTTAAATAAACGGGGCTGCCTGGGATTGAGTTATTGTTGACCTCCAGGATGGCTGCAAACGGCTTACAAATGCTTGCTGTACATGTGTTTTATTGTGACGTGTGTGATTGCAGGGACACTCAGATCCCACGTGCAGACCGAGTGTTCTGACCGAGGAAGGAGTTGCAGTCGTCTGGATAGAGAGGACTGAATTGTCACAGTATAGCCTTGCTTTCCTCTGGAAACTTTTTGGCTCTTTGAGACAGAAGCCAGTGCGTTTAACTTGCTGTGTTGTCCAGACTGGGCCGCTGTAGCTGGTCTCAAGTGATCCTCCTGCCTCAGCTTTGAAGTCATTAGGACTCCAAGGATGCACCACCCCCAAGATTTCCTCTTTGAGCTTTTACAGCAAGTCCAGTGCAAGCCCAGGTGACCCTGAGCTAAAACAAAGAAAAAAACCTTCTGATAACTTGAAAGCCACCTTCCTGTCATGCCCTGTTCACTCTGGAACACATTCGCATTGTTAGCTGTAGAGGACAGCAGGGTTCCCTAGAAGCAGCCTTGACCGTTTCACTCGTGTGCGTAGGAGTGACCTGCTGCAATGCAGCTTTAGTTTAATGAGGGAGGAAACCAGAAACCCCCGCAAGAAAGAGAGCTGGGTGGGTGCGGGAAGAGGGCTGCGTCTTTTTCTGCACTGACATTTCACCAGGTCCCACCTGGTGGTGAGATGCACATCACCAAGCCATACTGGGTTACAGCAGGTATTAATTATTCCTGACACATCCCAACAGCTATCCCCACCGCAGCAGCTGATGCACCTGCTGCACGTGTTGTGTCCTGTCGGGAAGCAAACCTGAGCAGCAGTGTTTCCATGGCGACGAGGCAGCTTGTGGGACACACGCAGTTTTCCACTGGTCCCCTCCTGAGGTATCGTCTACCCCAGGGATCAGTCACCTGTCCTGTCACCCACATTTCCTCACCGGCCTGGAGTCTGGCCCCAGTCACCTTCCTGTCACCCACATTTCCTCACTGGCCTGGAGTCTGGACAGCAAGCAGATCCTGTTGGTTAGGCTGGCTTGTGTGTCCTCCAGTGCTGTGAAACTGTCACCACACTCCAGGTGACAGTCAGCTGCCTTCACCCGGCTTTGACCCCACACCCTCGTCACGGATGTGCTCTCTGGCCCTTCGGGTGCGTTCGGCTGCTCGCTTGGGTCTGTGAGGTGATGCTGAGGTCCAACCCATGCCCTCCGATTCGTCTGTAGCTCCTTCCTTTTATCGCTCGCTTGGTGGCATTGCATTGCCAGTTTGTGAGTAGATTTGCCTTCTTTAGTGGCAGAGATCGGATTTTAGGCAGCAGTAGGAAGGAGAGCCAGCAGGGAGAACCCAGGCATTTTCCCTTGTCCCCAAGCCGTCTGTTCCCTTGGGACTGAGTGAGAACTCGGTCCTTTGTCTTGGCTTCAGGAGTGCTAGGCAAGCCCTTCACTTCTGAGCTACTCCATATCACCTTTTCTTTTCTGATTCCTGTGTTCCTTTGAAATGCCCGGGAGCTTTAACAATCTAGATTCACTTTCCAACTTAAGACCTCTTTTCTGAATATTTGAGGCAACCAGTAAAAGGTTTTTATCGCCAGCAGCAGGACGGTGGAAAGTTTCCGGGGCAGTTAAGAGGTGCAAAGCCAACCGAGAGTGAGGACTCGAGGCTGCACACCTCCTTTAATCCACCGTTTTTAGGGGCCCTTTTCACAGTGCAAGGAGTCCCTGACTTAGGAGTATTTGAGTTGTGAGCTTTCACAGATGTACATGGACCTCAAATTTCAAGTATTCACAGATGCAAACAAATCACGGAAGTCGTCTGCCGGACTCTGCCACAACTGTACAGTGGTACAGTACTGTTCAGTAGTATAGTGATTAGTCAGCCCAGGATGTCTGGAAGCAAGAGGAAAAGCAGTGGTGATGTGGAAGATTTTTTTTTTTAATGCTTTACATTGTATATTTCAGTCAAAGGCATATAAGACTCACTTTGTTGGACTTAGGAATGAATCCAGCTTCCAGCATTCTCCCAGAACAGAACTTGTTCGTAAGTCCAGGACCTGCTATACTGTCTTTAAAAATTGGAAGACAATATACGCACTTAAGGGAATCTCCTTATACAGAAAACGTTGTATGTTGAACTCACAATCAGTGTTGGTTCTGGTTCCAAATTCCTTTTAAGTGTATGATGGGATACAAGAACTTTTGACTTCAGGGTTTAAATCGGTTGCTGCTATTTTCATAGTTGCTAAGTGAAAATAGGCTCAGAATTCTGTGACATTGCTCAGATGGTGGCTTTTCCTAGCTGTGCAAGCTGCTATTTATAAGGAGTTGATGGAAGCCCAATGGCTTCTAAGTTAATGCAAAACTGCATGTCCACAGGGAAATGAAAGGAGACTTGAGACCAATCAAGGTATCATACATTTGTTGATTGTGGAATATGCATGGGTCTCCCTCATATGCTTCTTTTTATTTTTATAGACTTTAAAACTCTTCAGGAATGAATATGTTTAAGAAGGCAGATAGACGGGGGATGTAGCTCAGTGGTACAGTGCCTAGACGGCAAGTGTGAGGTCCTGAGTTCAATTCCCGGTACTCAAAAAGAAGGCAGACAAATGTGTACAACTTGATTTGCAAAACTTAGCTTTTCCCACTAGGGTTAATTGTAGAGGGAAGGAGTTTTGTTCTCCTTTATTAGAGTTCTTACTATCCTCCATGCCAGCGAACATTGTAAAATAAATATGCAAGGATTTGATAAAGCATAAAATCGTATGCAATATGAATTACTGCACACACCTTTTGATTTGATTTGCCTTTTCCCTCTGGCTTGTGTAATAAAAGATAGCTTTGTAGATTTCTGACACAAGCCATATTACAGTGTAAGGTAGGGAAAGAGAAAGAGAAGATGATGGTTGAGAATAACAATGGGGTGGAAGTGAGTAACAGTAGTTTTATTTCCTTCCTGAATTTTTGGTCTGCTTTGTTATCCAATACTAAGTGGAATTCCCCACCTTGACCATCCCCCTCTACTTGGCCTCAGGGATACTTGGAGTACATGGCCTCAGGGATACTTGCAGTTAGGTCCTAGGTGGGGCTGCGGATCTCTGCCTTTGATACTTTAGTAGTGAGTAACTATGCAAACAGACAGACAAACAGGAAGGTCGCAGAGCCGGAGTAGAGTGGGCTGTAGAGTGACACTTCCAATTCTGACATCCTCAGGTTGGGTTAGCTTCGCTGTGTAGTGCAGTATCCCCTTGCTGTATTAATCTGACAGTCTACTTAGTAAATCAGGTTTCTCATTTATCATTACTTTATATTTGTCTTTTGAAGAGTCCTGGGGATTGAACCTTGTGGTGCTCTATTACTGAGTGACAGCTCCAACCTTTTTTTATTTTTGATTTTGAGATAGGGTCTTGTTACACTGGTCACTCTGGCTTGCATGTGTGTTCCTCCTGACTCAGCTGCCCACATAGCTGGACTTATAGGCATGTGCCACTGTGCTGGGCCCTGTCTTTTCTTTTTTTTTTTTTTTT
>PVJX010042728.1:0-14007 GCA_004027295.1 Dolichotis patagonum | reverse complement strand
AAAGTGAGGTTTCTAAACGTGTCATTTTATTCTTTTGGAAACTGGATGCCCAATTCTAGCAGGGAGGTGAAATGGTAAAGCAAAACTTTTTTTACCTTGGGAATACTAATCTGGCAGTGTGTGACTAGGTCGAAGTGGGCAGTGTAGGGGACTGTGATTCTGGGGATTGTGGTTGGGTGGGCTTGGAGACAGCTTCCCTCCACAGCCCACAGAAAGGCCACAGCCTGCCACCACCTTGGTTTTAGCCCAGTGAAACTTATTTTGGACTGTCTACATCTAGAACTGTGAGATGATATCGTTGTATTAGGCTACTAATTTTGTGGTAACTTGTTATAGGAGCTATATCCCTGGCCTCCCTTTAACTTTCAGTTATGCTATAATTTTTTGGTGTTTTTTTGATAGAGGGCCTTGCTATGTAGTTCAGTCTGGTCTTGAACTCATTGTGTAGCTCCTGGTGAGCACAAACTCACATCAGGCCTTCTACCTCAGCTTCCCAAGTGCTGGGATCACAGGCGTACATGGGCAAGATCTTCCTATGCAGCACGGACTGGCCTCCGAGTCACTAATATAATCTAGGCTGGCCTGAAATTCATGTTCCTGTTGGGTGTGAAAGTGTGTCTGTAGTACCAGCATAGAAGGCTGAGCTAAGAGGATTGCTGTGAGTTTGAGGCAAGTTTGAATTACAGAGTAAGACCTTGTCTCAAAAAACCGAACCAAACCAAATAAAACAAAAATCCCCAAAATAACAGTAGCAACAACAGCAAGAAAGTTGTGTTCCTTTTGTTTCAACCTCCCAAGGTCTGAAATTATAGGATTATGCCACCATGCCTGGCTGGGATATTTTTTTTCAGTTTTTATTTTTCATTAGTACATTTGCATTTCTTAAAGATTACAGTGCTTGTGGGGAGCTGATGGGTGGACATAATACATCTCAGTTCTTTTTTTTCATCCCTTTTCCCCTCTCCCACCTCCTTATTTTGGTCTTTATTTATATTTTGGGTTTCTCATATTTAAGTTTATATGTTGGGGATATTTTCTTTTAAAAAATATAGAACATTATAGATTTAGTAAAAATTCCATTCCAGTTTCAGTCACTTCAGTTCTTTATAAGAGAGATGACCAGAGTTACCAGTTTGGGATAACTTCTTTCAGTTCGGTGTTTGTATTTTATGCTGATACGTGCTTAGAAACATATGGCTCTTGTGTATATGTTCCTTGCTTCTCTAGAGTACTGTTTTTTTTTTAACTATAGCTTTAAATGTTTATTAAAACAGTTGCTGATAACAATAAAATAACATTCATTTTAACTTTTTAAGTAGTTTTATGATGTATCCTTTAACAAGGACACTTAAGATGAAGACAATGAATATTATTTTCAGTTCTCATCACAGTGTATAAATGGATGTCTAAATTACTTTTTACTGGTCGCTGAGACTAGAGTACTGTTTTTTAAAAAAATTTTTATTGCTCTTATAATAAGTTACCACAAAATTAGTAGCTTAATACATTGGTATCATCTCACAGTTCTAGATGTAGACAGTCCAAAATAAGTTTCACTGGGCTAAAACCAAGGTGGTGGCAGGCTGTGGCCTTTCTGTGGGCTCTGGTGGGAAGCTGTCTCCAGGACTTTCCGGCTTCTAGGAGTGTCTGCATTTCTTAGCTGCTGCTCCCCTTTCTCCAGCTGTATTGGAATAGCATTCTCATGCTGCTTTTTTTTTTTTTTTCTGCTTTTAAATCCTGATGATTTTGTTAGGCCCACCCAGATAATCCAGAATAATTTCCCTCTTTTCATGTCAGCTGATTAGCAACCTTGTTTCCCAGCAAAGTGAATTCCCCTTACCACGTGAAACTAACGTAGTCACAGATTCTGGAATCAGCATGTGGACATCTTTAATTTGCCTTCCACCTGGAGATACCCTAGGAGTGGAATTGCTGGGTAATAGAGACTATAAAATTTAAAAAACAAACAATAACAACAACAAAACCGAACCTGACAGTTTATCCTGTATAGAGGCTCTTATCAATATATACCTCTAACAGCAATGTATTGAAAAGATCCTTTCCCTTCAGACTTAGAAAAATTAAGAGTTTTTTTTTTTTGAGACAGGGTCTTACTATGTAGCTCAGGTCTGCCTTGGACTTACTGTGTAGCCCAGGCTGGCTTCGAGCCCAGGGTGATCCTCTTGCCTCAGCCTACTGAGTGCTGACATTACAGGTGTGAGTCACCATGCCTGGGCAGTATTTCATTTTTTATTATTTGCATTTTCTTGAGTAGGATTGAGGTTTGGTATTTTTCTAGTAATATTTTTTCCTGGTATGGCCTCTGTGATTTGACCATTTATTTCTGTTCTTTGTTTTCTTATGCAGCTTTTTTCTTCTTGATTTGTAGCAGTTCTTTGGTATTTCATAATTTTATATTGAAATCATAGCTATCAGGATATCTGAGAAGTCTATAATCTCATCTACTCAGGAGGCTGAGGAAGGAGGATTACAAATTCAAGGCTGGTCCAGGCAATTTAAACACTGTGGCTGTAAATAAAAGCTACAAAAGGTAGGGGATAGAGCGTAGCATACCGTACTTGACTCAAATGCACAGGCACTCTGGTTCCATCTCTGGAAAAAACTCTTATCATCTATATGTATATGTGTATGTCTATATCTATGTCTATATCTGTATCTGTATCTGTATCTGTATCTGTATCTGTATCTATTTGTATGTAATGACCAGAGCATTCTCGTCCCTGACAGCGTGGGTAGGAATTCATTTTAGGCCTGTTCTGAGGTCAGAGATCATGATTTAGAATGGGAATGGCAAGAAATGAGTGTGGTATGTGTGCTTAGTCATCTAACCTGACCCTTCGAGGGTGCATGGTACAGAAGTAAGAGTACACACACGCACGTCGGCACTATGTATTTGTCGTGCTTCCTACCCCCAGCAGCTGTAAGCTGAGTCAGGAAAGCAGGGAACGCAGGCCTCACTGTGGTCTTGGGCTTCTTTGCTTGCGTTCCATGCATTCCATTCTGCTGGATGCGCTGTATCGGGTCCCAGGGCCTTCCCTGTCACTGAGCTGCTCCTGGTCTCCTCTTCCTGTTGTAGTTTGTTGTCTTTGCTGCCATTTCCCTTCTCTGGGTGTGTGCATTTGTCACAATTCGTTGAGCTGTCACTTAAGATTTATGCAGTTTATGGTGATCAGGTTACACCTCAAACAGCTGGTCTCATTAAGGAAAATGTCTGGTATGTCTCCTCCCTCCACTTTACATTTGGTTGTAAACTTCTGGCAGGCAAAATTTATTTTTCTGTGCATCCCAAAATCTAAAATCACTATGTAGAAGTGGCTCTTATGTTTGAAGAGAATGTCATTTTGTGATTTTTTTTAAAGTTAGTATCACAGCTGGGTCCAGTGGCCCTCTGGGAGGCTGAGGATCAAATGAGTCCCACTTGTCTGGGCAATTTAGCTACTTGGTGGGTCTCTGTCTCAAAATAATAAAAAAAAATGGACTGGGGGTGTAGCTTAGTACAAAAAAAGACTCCTGTTCAATCCCCAGAACCCTCCCAACACAAAAAGTATCACATTTTATTTCAGTAGTTTATTTTTAAAGTGAGTTACTGATCTTTAAACTTTCTCTTCCTCTCTCTCTCTCTCTCCCTCTCACACACACACACACACACACACACACACACACAGAGGCACAATTTGCAAGGTAAAATGTGTTAATTCAAAGAAAGAGGAACTAACTGAATTACTATTATGCAGAACAGATTTTGCCAGAATATGTGGTTAGCAAGAAAGTGATGTGTTCCGGGTGGGGGAATTCTGTTTTGGTATTATTTTTTCTTTCCTGAGAAAAATGCCCCACAAAAAGTGATATTTTGCTGTCTTGTCTGCCAGGGTGGCAGAGAGGGACTGCAAGGGAACTAGACACGGTAGTGAGTGGACAGTGGAGCTTTTCAGGACCTGCTGTGCTGTTAGGAGGAACCCAAGGCGCTTTTCAGTCTTCAGTTTGTAGCAGGGGCTCAGATCCTAGGAGTGTTACTAACTCTCAGAAGCCAGTCACATTTAGCGTGGTTTTTTTTTTTTTTTTTTTTTTTGAGACAGTATCTTACTATATAGTTCAGACTAACCTTGAACTCATTATGTAGCCCAGGCTAGCCTTGAACTTACAGCAATCCTGCCTTGGCCTCCTATCCTCCTGAGTGCTGGGGTTACAGATGTGTGGCATCACATATGGCCTTAATGTTTTCTTTATTTGGTTTTTTGAGATACAGGTTCACTATGTAGTTTAGGCTGGCCTTGAACTCACTGTGTAGCCCAGAGTGGCCTCAAACAGGCAAACCTCCTGTCTCAGCCTTCCAAGTACTGGAATTACAGGTATGTAACAGCACACCTGGCAAAGATGTGTATTTTCTGAAAAGTGTTTTGTGGCAAATAGCAGCATTAAAGTACCATGTAGGAAGCTGAGAGTAGGGACACATGCCAGTAATTCTAGCATTCTTGAGAAACAAAAGCAGGAGGATTGCAAGTTTGAGCCCAGCCTGAGTAACTTAGTGAGATCCTGTCTTAAAGTAAAATGTTAAAAAGGACTGAGGATTTTGTTGAATGTGGGGAGGGGGGAAATGTACAAAAGCTATCTTCCTTAACTTTATTTATTTTTTGTCTTTTTGAGATAGGGTCTTGCTATGTAGTTCAGGTTGGCCTTGAGCTCACTTTGTAGCCCAGGCTGGTCTTGAACTTGCAACGATTCTCCTGCCTCAGCCTCCTGAGTGCTGTTTCTTAACTTTATAAGTTATGATTGTTCATGATTGTATAAGGAACACATGCTGCTGGGCATGGTGATGCATACCTGTAATCCCAGCACTCTGGGAGGCTGAGGCAGGAGGATTGCAAATTCAAGTCCAGGCTGGGCAATTTTGTGATTCATTGAGAGAGACCCTGACTCAAAAAATAAAGGAGACTAGGGATGTAACTCAGTGTGAAGGCCTTGGGTTCATTCCTCAGTAACTCTGCTCCAACAAAACAAAACAAAAACACCTGCACCAAAAACAGAAACCCATGTTGGGATTAGCTGTTGGAGAGTCAGGTCCTTACTTCATGTTGTTTTCCACTTGACAGGCTGAGGGAAGGCTTTGTGCTGTTTTGGTTCTGGTGATGGTTTTTGGGGGGAGGGGGGCGCCTCTAGCTCCCTCAGACTTGTGGAGCAAGTATGCCATGCAGATTTAAAGTGAAGTGACATCAAGTTTGATTAACTCCAGGGAAACTCCATGCAGACTGGAGAAAGTTGAGGTGGGGTAACATCGCTGAAAAAGTGCAGTCATGTTGTTTTCCAGCTGAAGAAGTATGACTGCATTATTTTCCAGCAATCTTCCAAACCCTGGTCTGTGCTGGTAAAGTGTTGTCTACTTGGAGTCTTATGAATGAGCTGTAATTAGAACCAGTGAGATTTTACTGCAGTTGGTGAATTGGCGCTTTGAGCAAATGTTATGTAAGCGATGTGACCACAAGTACAAACATTTTGTGAAGACGCCTCACCCATTTCTGCCCTTTAACACAGCTGAGTTTCCCGGTGGTGGTGTTCTTCTTTCCTGTGTGAGTGCTTTTCATGTTAGCTCCCGTCCTGTGTCCCGGATGTACATTTTCCCAATGTGTTTCTTTCCAGTTGGTATTTTTCTGCACCACTAAGTAATTTTTGAAATTTTCTGTTTAATAGCTGCATAATCTTGCAGCAAGGAATCAAATAGTTGTGCTTCTGGAGTGTTAGTTTCATAAAGTGTGAGTGAGAAAAGTTCTTGACATGTTTTTCATGTAATCTTTCAACAGAAACTGTATAAAGTTTATCCTTCTGCTTGCTCTTTTTGGCACAAAAGACAAAACTTTGCATGCCTATACTGACATCCCAGCATTATGGGAGACTGAGGCAGAAGGATGGCAAGTTTGAGCCCAGTCTGGGCGACTTAATGACTTAGTGAAAGTTTGTCTGGGGAAAAAAAAAAAAAAGGACAGTGTGAAGACCCTGGTTTTAATCCTCTACCAAAGAGCAGAAAGCAAAAAAAAAAAAAAAAGTTTATTTCAACTTTTCTCCTCTCTGTGCTGCCTTGTTGTGCCAAACTTGCCCTACACCCTAGAGGTGACTCTGTTGTCAGTATTGATTTTATCTCAGTAAATAAAATCTTTAGACTTTTTTTTGTCTTTTTGAGACAGAGTTTCACTATGCAGTTTAGGCTGGCCTCAGACTCACAGTGATCCTCCTGCATCAGCCTCCCAAGTGCTGGGATTACAGGCGTGTGCCACCACACTTGGGTTTTAGGCTTTTGGAGTTGGAGGATTGTCCTTAGTTGATCTGAGAACGATTCTGTTCCCTAATCTTCTTATGTAAGTCTGAGACTTACTGTGTGACTCCAATTTCCCTGTCTGTCTGTCTTTCTCTCTTGGGATGGAAATTGAGGATTGAAGCTAGAGCCTTTACAATGAGCTTGTGAGACAGGGTCTTACTATGTATGTAGTTGAGGCTGGCCTCAAACTCACAGTGATCTTTCTACCTCATTCTCCATGGTCCCCCTGCTTTATTTTTATTTTTTGTGTTGAGACAGGATCTCCCTGAGTCACTAAATTGTCCAGACTGGGCTTGAACTTGTGATCCTACTGCATCAGTCTCCCAGAGTGCTAAAACTATGGGGTCTTGTTTTAAAACAGTTTTATAGGAATATCTGGACTCTTTTCACATTTATTTGCAATCTAGAGTAGAGGGAGAGACATCTTTAGGGAGATGTGATCGCATCTGCTCCCTTCTTAGAGGAGAACACTGCAGCTAGTCACCAGTAGCAGGACCGTTCCTCAGGTTTCTGAGGTCTCTGGGGAGTTCACTGGTGAGTCCAACTGTTGGAGTGGCCCCTGGGGGACACTGAGGCCCCAACCACTTGGAGCTGGCACATTTGAGAAGCAGCCAGGATGGTGCAACCCCTGCTTTTGGAAGCATCCCTCTGAGCACAGCAGGCTTGGATGGGCTTGGACCTAGGACTAAGTGTCTTCACCTTCTGCTGTGTACTCCTAACAGATTCCACACCCAACCAGGCAGGTCTGGCTTTCAGGAATCCTGTAGCTGGATGTGATGGCCACACCTGTGATCTCAGCATTTAGGAGGCTGAGACTAGGGAATCTCTATGAGTTTGAGCCCAGCCTGGGCTACTTAACTGAATTCAAGGTCAGCCTGAAATACATAGAGAGGCTCTATCTCAAAAAAATAACAAACAAACATATATATTCCTACTTACTGCTAGTGTTGTGTAAAGGAGGGAGACTGGAAACTGGGTTCCTTCCTTATCTTCCTTCTTAGCAGAGATGGGTGAGGCTGAGTCCTCAGGCAGAAATTGAGGGGATTTGAAGACTCAGGGCCAGGAGCAGGGTGTGGGCAGGTGGGCCCTGTGTGGGTTTAGAGTGCAGTTGAGCAGGTAGTGAGAGTCACATTCTCCTGGGAGGGACTAGTGAGCAGGAGGAGCTTCCTTGCTGGCTTTTGGGCACAGCAATTTCTCTGTGAGCTCTGTGCTTTCCCTGGCACCTCACTGCGCTGTCCGGTAAACTTCTTACCTGTCCTGTGATGTCTTTCCCTGCTTTACAGATGAGGGCACTGAGGCGCACATCTGTCCGTGGTAAGTGTGGTGTGGCTGCTGTAGGGAGTGGCAGATTGGCAGATGTTTCTTTCTGACTGTTGTCTTTGCAGGCTAGGGTCTTGCATCTCACCATCTTGATTCTCTTTAGAGGGCCTGTGACCATGCTACCCAGCCTCTCCAAGCATCTCATTGTGAGATGGTGGCTTGGGATCATTGTGTGACAGAGTGGGTGGGTTCAGGTCCTTATCTGGTTGGGCTCAGGGCTTATACTCTGCAGCACGACTGCTAAACACTGGGTCCTGACCATTCTTGGGATGCAGGGCAGAACTGGAATGCATCTGGGTCCAGTGAAGAACTCCTTGGGTTGCCATCTTTCTGCAACAGACCACTTGAGTTTTGGGAGCCAGAGGCTGAGGTCCCTTCAACTTACTAAAATATTCAGAGGCAGGCTGGGTGTGGTGCTACACACCCATAATCCCAGCATTCTGGGAGGCTGAGGCAGGTTTGTTGAATTCGAGGTTGGCCTGGAATACATAGCAAGACCCTGTTTCAAAAAAACAAAGTGAAAAAAATGAATAAATAAGAAAAAGACATTCAAAATATCTTAATTATCTTTAGAATTTTGGGGTGTCTAGATCCCACATGTTGAGAGTCTAGCTGCCTTTTCATGGAAAACTTAAGCTTTTTGATTCAATGCAGATTTGGTTGTAGGGGCCAAATGGGCTGCTGGGTATTTGTCTTTCTGTGATACCCTTCCTAGTTCCTAATTGGTTCTGCTGACTTCCCAGGCCCTAGAGTTCCGGTCCAGTTTCGTACTCACTCATTTGCCCTTGAGGTGTTGTCCTAGTTCTTGGGATCTACAGGCTTGCTAAATGGACTCATTTGGGGGGCACTTGCTCTTTGTCTCCTGTGGCTGCTCGGCATTCTTGTAGAGGAACTTATCTTTTTGCTAGTGCAGTCTCTATCTCTTGCTTGGCTCAAACCTGAGGTCCTACCAGAAATTTTGGAGCATTTTCACTTGCGTGTCAGGAGATCCTAGAAAACCTGAGTCATTTTTAGATGTAACCAGCCAGCTCCGGGAGGAGGGTTAAAAGACAAAACAGAACCACAACAAAAACAAAAAATCCAAGTTAAAGATGTCTTGTTCAAGAGATTAGGATCCTTTTTGGAACTTTTGAGTTTCTACTTAGATTCCCCAAATTGGCTAAAATACTTTTTCTTTTAAACTCTGGAAAAAAGTCATCTGGCTTCCCTTGTATAAACATTCCCAAAGAGAGCCCTGGGAAGGTTTAAGACATGCACCAAGTTTAATAGACCTTTTTGAGACAGGGTCTTGCGATACAGTTCAGGCTAGCCTTGAACTCACTTTGTAACCCAGGATGGTCTTGAACTTGCAAAAGAATCCTCCTGCCTCAGCCTCCTGAATACTGGGATTATACTACACTTGATCTTAGCCAAAAGGCCGAGAAGCGATAATACTGGGATTATAGATGTGCACCACCATGCCTGGCAGAAGAGACCTTTTTGGAGGCTGCTCTAGGGCATTTGTGGACCCTCAAGATCCATGGCCCTTTGCTGGTGCCTCTTACCTCTGAGCTGAGTCAGAGGAAGTCATCTGAGAGGTGAAGTTTTCAGCCCTGTGCTTCAGTTTTGTGACGTTTTAGGCAAACCAGTGATTTTCTTCCTTGTGGTGTAGGCACTTACATTTCCTTGGAAGGGATTAGCTTCCTCACAGCCGGAAATGTCACCTATGTGTGTGTGTATGTGTGTGTGGGTGCGTGGGTGTGTGTGATTCACGTGCAGTTCCCTGTGCCTAGCACCATGGCCTGTCTGTGATTGTCCTGGGAACCTGGGCTCTTGATGAGGATGGGGTGCTGTGCACTTGTCAAGGGCTCAGCCCTCTGTGGAATGCTAACCCTAGCCAGCAACTTGCAGGCTGTGCTGTGATCTGGGAGCTTAGCATGCAGTGTGCAGGTGATTGACAAGGAACAGTGTGAGCATGGGTCTCTATGCTAGATTACACCCATTTTCTTGTTTGGCTTTTTTGCAAACACACAGCAAAGTGGTTGGTTTTGCTGTGGTTTGTCAACAGTTTCAGGCCATCAAGCATGCCTGGCTTTGGCCCTGCTCCTCCTTACAGTGTTTTGGGTGTTGAATGAGGCAGTGAGTAGGGGGTAGAGCCCAGGCTTTGGTATCATTGGGTAACTGGGTTCCAGTCCTGGCTTTGTGACCTTGGGCAGGTCACTGCCAGTTGGGCTTCTAGTTTTTGCATCTGTAAAATGGGATCACAGTGCCTACCATTTTTAGGATTAAGGAGGTGCTGTCCAAAGCATCCCATGACACAGGAAAGCAGGATCTCAGGCGGTGCTTCTGTGGTGTTTGATGCTGCACTCGGTGGTTCAAATGGACACCTTTGTCCCTGCCTTTGAGCTCATGGAAGCATAAGAACAGGGGAAGAAAGTGCTGTATTGGGGGTTTAATTTGTTCCTTTGCATCTGTGGTGGATTGAAAACTGATGGTCAACTTAAACACTAGCTGAACTGAATTAGCATGGTGCTGAGTGTAGATGGTCCACCTGTGGACTGTTACCAGTGTAAAAAGAAGTGGATAGGAAGCGAGTAGCATTGTAGGTTCTCCTAAATGCTGTTGTTTGGAGCTATTGGTTCTCCTGGAGGAGCTTGTCATGCTGGATCCTCTGATATGAATTTGGCTGTTATTGGAAGATCTTGGGACCTTGTCACTGAGAATGGCTGTGGTTCACTTTGTGGGAATCTAGTCCTTACTTTGAGCATCGCTTCCTGGCTCTGGAGGGGAAGATGTGTGCTGTTTAATCTCTAGAAGTTTGTTACACTGGCTTTCTGATAAGAACTCAGCTGTTCTCATAGTCAGACGAGCTCGGGACTTCTTTGTTGCTGGGGATGGCTGTGGTACTTTTTGGGAGAGCCCTGGTCCTTATTTTAAGCATTGCTTCTTGGCTGCAGTGCAGAACCCTCGACCTACTAGCACAGATCCTATGTCCTGCTGGCACAGACTTTCTAGCTTTCACTGCTAACCTTTAGGCCTTTCCAGTGAAGATCCATAAATGAGTCATTGTCGTGGGCTCTAGGCCTCCAGTTAGACTCGTGGGAGGCATGATCATGGGCTCTCATTTTCACTTGAACTCATGTAGGACATTGCTATAGGGTCCAGGCCCTCAGCTAGATTCCCTAGATCGTTAGTGTGTGAGCAGATTTCCTGCCCTTCTTGTGTTTGACTCTGAATGACTAGCATAAAATACTACTATACATTATGTTGTCCTGTATGTAATTGTTTTCCTTGAATCCCTGACTGCAACAGCCCATGCTGGCAAACCTGCAGCTTCGTGGCCACATGACCACCCACATTCCATCACAAACAGATCTTAGGGGTGGTGATGGTTTCCCTTTGTAGATATCATCATTCCAAATTTTGAGCCATCTGTAGTCCAAGTACTATGCATGAGTAGAAAAATAAAAACAAAGAATATAGTTAATCTTCATAAGAGAGAAGACAGGAGCTCATCAAACTTTTTTTTCTTTGAGACTGGTGCTTGCTATATTACCCAGGTTGGCCTTGAACATATAATCTTTCTTCCTCAGCTCCCAAGTAGCTGGGACTACTGACACGCAATATCACATCCGGCTCATCAAGTACTTTTAACACTTACTAGCTTTATCTGGGTAAAATTTGCGTTTTATACAGTTCACTCCTTTAGGGTATGGTTTCTAGTTATCTGGGAGTAGTGATGCACACCTGTAATCTCAGGACTCTGGAGGCTGAGGCAGGGAGATTACCACAAGTTGAAGGCCTACATAGTGAGTTCAAGACTAGCCTGAAATGCATAGTGAGACCCTGTCTCAAAAAACATAACACAAATCCTAAAAATATTTTTTAGTACTTACACAAAGATATGTCACCATCTACACAATTAATTTAGAACATTTTCTTCTGTCTAGAAAGAAATCTTCTGTCCCTACCAGCCCTTGTCTTAAGTACCTAGAAGTGAAATTTCTAGATCCTTTGGTAACCTATATTTAATCCTTTGGTAACAGTCAGATGGTTTCCCACAGTAGCCGGGCATCCCACAGTGCCACCAGCAGGCTCTGCTGAGGCTCTGTGGTTTTTCCACATCCTCATCAGTACTTGTCATTGTTTGTCTTTGCCATATTAGGCATCTTTGAGGATGGGAAGTGATGTCTTATCATGAGGTTGTACATCTTTTCACCTGGCTCTTGGCCACTGGCCTATCTTCTTTGGAGACATATCTGACAATTCAAACCTTGTGCATATCTTTTTTTTTCCTAGATGTGAATAACAGTATTTTTTATTGGTACATTTTACATATACATAATAACATTCATCATAGGGAGTTTGTACCTATACATGATGTAACTTGATTATTTTTCCCATTTTGCTCTCCTACATTCAACCCCTCTTCCCTTCCTTATTTACAAAAGCTTTGTTTCCCTTTGTGTGTGTGTGTGTGTGTGTATACTGGGAACCCAATTTAGGACCTCACACTTGCCAGGTAGGCACCGAGCTGCATCCCTGGCCCTTTGTTTTCATTTTTTCCTTGTCTCATTTTTTTCCTTTTCCATTCCTTCCTTTCTCTCCCCCCCTCCTTACTTCCCTTTCCCATTTGAACATTTTCTTCCTATTTCACACTGTGTATTATACATTTTAGTCCTTATTCACACATTTCATTTCTCACATCAGAGAAACAATGCAGAATTTAAACATGTCTGTTCAGTTTATTTCACTTAACAGTATGATTTCAAGGTGCATCCATTTAGCTAGGAATGTCTTGAGGTTGTCCTTTTAATGCCTGAGTAGTACTCCATTGTATAAAAAACTCCACACTTTTATACATTCATTGGTCAATGAGCATTTGGGCTATTAGAAATAGCTATTAAAAACTGATGCTATAAACATGGGTGCACATATGTCAGTATGGTGTGAAGCTTTTAATAATTCCAGGAAGACACCGAGAAGGGGAATAGCTGGGTCAAGTGCAACCTCTAGTTTCAGTTTTTTTGAGAAATCTCTGCCCTGATTTCCACAGTGGTTGTGCTGGTCTACCCTCCTATCAGTAGTGAGGAAAGGTTCTTTTTTCCTCACAGTCCTGTCAGCATTTGTTATTGGTCAATTTCTTGATAATAGCCATTCTTTCTCGGGAGAGATGGAGTCTCAGTGTTGTTTTAATTTGCATCTCTTGAATGATCATTGTAGAACATTTTTTCATATTTCTGTTTGCTGTTTGTGTTTCTTCATCTGAGAAATGTACATTCATCTCAGATGCCCATTTTTAGTTTGGGTCTTTGAATATGGGGGGAGTCTTTTTTTTGAGTGCTTTATGTATACTAGATAGTAGTTTTTTATCTGAGGAACTGTTGGAGGGCGTGGAAGCTGGATACATGTGCAGAGCTGTGGCGTGGCCTGGGCATGATTGAACTGAGAATGAGGAGACACCTCAGGGGGCAAGATAGGCCACAGCTGAGGCCACCTAGAGACTTTCTGGGGATAGTTTTCCTTAATTAGCATCGTCTGTTGCTCTGAGGGTGTCATTGAACCCCTCCCCCCCCAAGATCCTACTCAGGTTTCCTCCATTGTCCACTCAACTCCTTGCTTGTTCTGATTAAATACACGCTGCCTAGCGTCAGTTGTCAATGGGATGTCTGGCTAGCAGAGATCTGAGCTCTGCCAAGGATTTCACTCCTGCAGCCCTAAAGACCATGCCACATGTCTCATTCCTTTGAGCCTTCACCGTGGCACCCTTCTGGGGGATTGGTGGTCTAGGTACAGACACCTGCAAGGAACAACTGGCAAAAAAATTTTTTCCACACTGTGGGTTGTCTCTTCACTCTTTTGGTGGTTTGTTTCTGTTGCTTTTTAATGAGATGAGATCCTGGTTATTGATTCTTTGTGATAGTTCTGTGCAGTTGGGGTTTTGTTCATAAAGTCTTTGCCTACACCAGTGTCTTCAAGAGTTCCACTTGTGAGAAAGCAGCATTTCGGGCTGTCTCTTTGGGACCCGAAACTCTCGAACCCGTAGAGTGGCTTGGGCTGTTTGGATCGAAAGTCTGCGCAGACCTGCATCTCGGCTCGACTCTTTGGGACTGGAAGTCTCCCAGAAAGCAGCATCTCAGCCTGTCTCTTTGGGACCCGAAAGTCTCGGACCCGTAGAGTGGCCTGGGCTGTTTGGATTGAAAGTCTGCGCAGACCTGCATCTCAGCGAGACTCTTTGGGGCTGGTAGGCCCGCCCTTCATCCGCAGGGAACTGCCTGGAGATCGGCATCTCGGCTGGGTCTGTTTGGGCCCATAGCCCCACCCTTCACCCCCAGAAAGTCTCCCAGAAAGCAGCATCTTGGCCTGTCTCTTTGGGACCC
>PVJX010042727.1:0-14008 GCA_004027295.1 Dolichotis patagonum | reverse complement strand
CATTTTTGCTGCCCTCAGTCTCTTTTGTATTTACCTCTCCTGGATCAATGATCTCAGGGTTGGGGGCTGGGAGTGTTTTCTTATTTCTCCCTTTCGTCATGTTTTTGGTTCCTTCCATACAAGTGTACAGTGTAATTCCCAGACCCTTTTCTTGTTGTTTAAGGCTCCTCTAGAGGGTGCAGGCTAGGAGCTTTAGCCCTCTTCAATAGGTTATCAGAGATTAGAGTTCACCCACGGGCAGTGTGCTCTAGCTCCTCCCTTGTGGGCCAGTCAACCTTTGCAGGCCTTCACTGTGTCAGTGTGCACTGATCTCAGGGAAGTAATTGGGTCCCCGCCAGGGGCGTGGCCTAATCCAAGCAGATTCCACCAATCCGCTCCGCGAGGGGAATAACCAGCTGAAGCCACTTCCTTATGGAGTTAGGGCTGTCCTGCCCAAATCCAACATGTCGTCCAGTCAGTTTCCCCTTTCCCGTGGGAGGGTCTTATTCTCATCACTCACCGTGTCCCCGAGAACTGCTGGACTGCCCGACCTCCGACTTCAGCACGGCTGCGGTGGGAATTCACGGTGCCTCTGGGTGGGTTGTGTGCAGTGCCGGTCCCTGCGAGCTGCACGCCGGGCTGTTCAGCTCCGGGCTCTGGCGGCTCAAGCCAGTCGCTTTGGCGCGGATCGCTTGTTCAGGTCAGGCGGAATTCAGGCATCTGGAGGCGGGTGCCGTGCTCGCCGATCTTATCTTCACTAATAGTAGCCCCAGGACCTCTTATTCTAGCGGGTTTTTGTGCTTTAGTTTCTTTCTGTGTTGTGAGAGTCTATCTCTCTCTGTTTGGGTCTCTCCAGGGTGTTTTATTCTGGCATTTGAGCTGTCTCTCTCAGAGAGGGTCTCTCTCCTGCTACCTGCCAGTCCGCCATCTTGTCTCTTCCTCAAGATATATTTATTTACTTATCTGTTTTTATTGATCTATGATCTATCATTTATTTACTCATCTAGGCTATCTTTTCACACATTTATTTAGACTATAAACTGTTTGAAATATTTTTGACAAGATATTTAGGACATGTAGTAGCAAATGGGAAGGAATACATAAAGAAATAACTATCGAGACCCAATAATTGCTAAGGTTTTCTACAGAGTTATAAAATTGAGCTTGGTCTCCTTTCTTTTCTGCCTTCCTTACTTTCTTCCTCCTCCCCCTTCTCTTTTTTCTTCTTTTTGAGAGTAAGAGACTAAAGCCACTACCACACTCTTTTGGCTTTGTGCAAACTGCTTTCTTTTTTAATCTGAGTGAGTCTCCCCTACAGGCTGCTAAAGGAGTGTTTGGGAGTTTTTCCCATTCTTTTTTCTGGTATCATTGAAGTTCGGCTGGCTTTGGTTATAAGAAGCCCACAGTTTCATGATCGATCATGTCCCCAGATGTGGCGGCAAATGAAATGTGCTGAGAATCATGTGAACAATATAATTGTATCTCATTATCAAAAAAGAAAAATGGCTATCTTGGCCACCACTTGATATTTCCTGTAATCACACACATTCTCTGATCCTGGGAGACAAATTGAAATCTTTCGAGTAGGAGAGTTAGACCCAACTCTGTTGAGGTAATAAAACAGTGGTTATGTCTACCAGTTTTGGAAGCTTGAAGGGTTAGCTCACCCGTAAAGTGAGTCTGAATTTTTTTTTTTTTGTACTTTAGCAGCAAATATGTAGAATGAGTGTAACTGGTATGATAGGGGGCTTTTTATTGTAAGTTTTTATTATTTTTCTATCAGAGAAAATACAATGACTACTTCAAATACATTATTTTAAGGACACAATTTTGCAATGTAAATCCAAGGTTTATAACAATGACTGAAGTTCTGAGACATTATCAGTTAAACAGCCTGGTAGCAGCACATAGGGAAACATTTATTAAGTTCATAGGCTAGAAGCTAAAGTCTTGGAATCACTGAGTGAGGGCATTAATTCTGGAGAAATATGGGATGAAGGATGCAAGCTGATGGGTACCTAGAAATGTTTCAGCTATTGAGACTGATTCATTGGAAGGTCTTAGTGTCTTTCTGACCTTCTTCACCTCTTGAAATTTTGCTAAATGTCACCTTCATGCTCTATTGTATAAAGGTCATTTTGATTTGTGTTGTTACTGTACTGTTGATGAATATTCTGTTTACTAGCTTTCCTAGATTTCAGCAAATTCTCATTACACCTCTGGGGCATGGATTTTTCATTTCAAACACTATTATTAAACATTTTGCTTATATACCTATGAATAGAATTTTGAACACCTTGCATTATCAACTTAAATAGTTTCATGGGATAGCTGTTAGTAATCTGGTACAACAGAATCCAATGGAATTTTGGCCCACTTAAAAATACAATGTACAGATTCTTATGTGCCAAAAAATGGACATCTGTCCTTTCCCTCCTCAGGCTTGTTTCTCTTTCTTTCTTTCTCTTTGAATTTTATCTTCATGTTGTACACTCTTGGGCTTGAAAATTTTCTGTCAATCATCTTACTACTTTCTTGCCATGTAGATATATGTTGTTTCTATGAACAAAAACTTCCAACTGTTAAAAAAGAACTTTCACATCAAATTATCATTATTGTAATTAAATACAAAATAATACATATTTTTGGATAAATTTAAAAATGTAATAGAAACAAAAGCAATTATTCTTTAGGAATAAGAATTTAATGAGCTGACTTTGATGCCTGTTTCTAACACCTTGGTTAAAACAGTTGTCTATTTTTAACATCTTTGGTTTACATACCATAGTAAGATTTCAGATGAACAAAAGGTCAGCCTTTGGAAACAAGGAAAAAAATTGCTGTGAAAGGGAAGCTGAGAAAGAATGACTTCTGCTGCAGGGTGTGCTACCGCAAATTAGTTTTAGAAGAGTGGAAACTGAGATATGGAAGTTGACCGTCTTAGAACCATCCATGGCTCACAGGCCTTCGACTTGAAGAGGCTCACAGAAGTCGCCCACAGTCCTAGACAAGGTGAGCATCATGGATGTGTCACGGAGCAGCTGCTTTGAGGTCCCATGCAGGGAGGGATCCCACCTGTGTTTTAATGTTCTGCTGCTGTGTTTTTGAACAAGGCACTTCCATTTCATTTTAATTTGGGCCAGCAAATTACACAACTGGTGCTGGTCATGAGTGTTTGGAACGGCTAAACCTTGGCAGAGGCAGGAAGACGTAGTTCCAGATCCACCTGGAGGATCTAGATAGCACCACCTTGTGAAAACCAGCTTATTAAATATTTGGAAATATGGAGCATCAGGTAAACTTTTGATAGTTTGAAATAAGCTACTGAAGGAAACATTTACACTACAGAGGTCTTCAAACGCTGTGAGTTAGGATGTTTTTGTGATCATCACACCACTGTTCTTTAACCTGCCCCCCAAAAGGTAAAATAATGTAAGTGCCAGCCAACTGAGCATGCTTCATGATTTACAGCTAGAACAATGAGGTGAAGAAGAATGATTATGATATCTAAAATTAGTTGTCATGCACAATGCTCAGTCTATTACAAAGACTCCATTAAACCTTAAGACATTTTATGCGGTGTTCTATGACCCAAGTGTCTGTGCTCACCTTGCCAAAATCCATGTGTTAAAAAATCCTGACCCCCAAGGTGATGGCATTAGGATGTGGGAGCTTTTGTAAGGGGATTGGGTTGGGAGGGGAAAGCCCTCCTGAGTGTGACCCATGTGCTTGTGGAAGAGGCCCAGGCCATTTGCTTGTTCCTTTTACCCACTGAAGATGAGAGAGAGGTTACTGTCTGTGAAACAGGACCAGGCTTCCCAGGTCTCCAGCTTTCCAGGCTCCAGGACTGTGAGAAATGAACTTCTATTGTTCTGTAAGCTACCTAGTTTGTGGTGTTTTGGTACCTGACTCTCCCCATTCTACTGCAAATGGAAACACTTAGGGGTGGAGAAGATGACTAACTCGCCTACAGGCACCCAGCTAGTAATAGTGAGAAGCAAGCTAGGACTTAAATCCAGGGCCCGTGCTTCTGGCTCTCCTCATTAAAAGCTATTTTCCATGTCTCCATTCCTAACCCCAGTGAGGCTATTTGCAGTGACCTATTTTCCACCAGACAATCTCTTGGGCCTCTTGTCCTTCAGTTTTACACCACAAAATCTTCAGGTCTATTAAATATCTCATAGTTGTCTTTGGGGACTTTAGCTCTGACCCAGCATATCTATCAGGCATCACAAATCCCAGCGGAAGCATTTTTATTCAGATTCACCTGTGGCGTCTGGGTTCTTAGTGCACTATTTGATGTAAGTGAAAATATTTGTGTTCACTTTGACTCACTCATTCACAGATAACCGAAACAGTGTCAAGCTATATAGTCCTTAAAACATCCATTAATTTTTCTGATTATAAAAATATTAGAAAGTGTATAACCCACAGTTGGTTAGACCTAATTTAAATCCTGGTTCAGCCATGTATTTTGGACATGATATCAATGTGTAATATGAGTGTGACAGGCGTTGCTACCTCCTAGGATTGTTGTGAGGGTGAATTAAGATAGCACATACATTCTTCTGCCTGTGTTGTTGTTTACCTGGAAGCCTACATGCTCACTCTTTTCCTGGGTAGTGCCTACTTGCCCGTGAGAGACATTCATGAGTGCTCTAAATCAACATCTTTCTTTGCCCCTCCCATTGTATAATGCTGAATTATATAATGCTCACACATACAGCTTTTCTAGTGGCTAAGGGCAGTCACGTGATAATTATGGTCTGTGGATAATAATGGTAAATTCACCGGAGGTTGCTTATGGGAAAGGATTTTTTTTTTTTGGTAACTTGATGAAAATGAAACAGACATAGTAGCTGACTCAGTTCATCTTTTTCCTCCTTGATGTGATGTCTAGAGCTTCGGCAGCCTTTCCCAACCCCGTGGTAATGAACATGGAAGAAAGCCCAAGGGACTCACAAGACATTAGTCCTGACACATTGCCAACATTGTGGCAGCTCCATTCTCACTGACCTCTTACTGTCGTTAAAGCTGGTGTAGGTTAGATTTCGTTACTTGCAGCTGAAAACACCCCTAACTGATACAGTATTTTTCATTTGTCTGCTTAGATGATATTTTCTTCAAGGTATCTTCCTAGGCCCCAAGATGGATTTAGGGTTCTCTCCTCTGCATGTGTATAGCAGACTGTGCTTACTTTTACCAGAGCCCTCAACTGTTTGGCTCAAAAACCCTTGAAGATAGGAGTTGTGTTGATATACATTTGACTCTTACTAAGCACTTACAAAGTAGACGCATTAAGATAGTTTCCATAAAAACTAATAGATGCTTTTGTCCACATGTTTTCTAAATATAGATAAATCAATAGTAAGAGTTGGGGACATTTCTCTGGCTCCCTTCACCAGCTGTGCTCTCCTTCCTTATGACTTACTGACTGAGGAACTGCCTTTTGAAAAGGAGGTCACAACTTCCATGAACCCTTGGATGGAGAGATCCACCTTCCCTCCTGCTGGCAAACATCTTTGTATTCAGTAGCTGCACTGATCCAAAATTTCTTCATATATTGCTTAATGCTTGGCTCAAAGCTTTGATCAAATGTAAGTCTGTGAGTTCATCAGCCACATTTATCTTGCTTTTAAAAAACTCAACTGCTTTCTATCTCAGTCTTAATTCTGAACATTTATACTGCCATTCTTGCCCTTTTCTTGATTCTTAGTGCAACATCTAGTAAACTGTACATGCATGTGACGTATTAGGCCTCCAGGTACAGGAAAGCTGGAGATTTAATTATTAAACCCATTGTAGCTATGGACTAAGAGCTCTTAAGAGAAAAAAAAAAAAAACCAAAATGCCCTCTCATTGAAAGGTATATTTTTCTTCTTTTGGTCTGTTGTAAGCAACACGTCGAAGAATAAGAAGAGAAAACAGCAATACTGACATTTCTAAGAGCATGTGGCATGCCAAGTCATTACTGAGAGCAGAATTTGCCAAGTAAGGAGTTGCTGTCAGGTATTTACTTACCACTCAGCCTTGGAATCAGTAAAACTACCCAAACAGAATTATTTCACTCATTTTAAAATAATCTGTATTTATCTCACATAATCTATTCTGCGGTTGCTCAGTGGAAAGCCTACTGCTGTAGAATCAAGATATGCATTGGCCTCGACTGGAGGAGAGCAAAACCTTAAGTGTTTCTGCAGTTTCTGGTCTGGTAAATGTGTCATGCAGTTTATTCTTCAAAAAGTGACACATAAAACACTTAATTCATTTTAACAACAAAGTTTGGCTTCTAGGCAGTTTCTTGTGTGTGACTTTAACAGGTTTCTTGAGTTGACTATGGGCATTTGTGAGGGGTTTTGCGTGAATTAATAATGGCTGCACACAGAAAATTAAGTGTTACCTCGCTATTTATGCTGCTATATCCCTTGGTGCAAACCCCAGTGGAAAATCTGCTTCTCCACAAACTATTCCTAGCAGAATACCCTTCAAGCTCCATGATACTACAGAGAACTTAAAACATATGAGGGACAAAATGCACATGTGGGCTTTTTGTGCTTTATTATCCTGGTGGAGAGGTTGTGCATTCCTCTTTCCAAAGCCAAGATGCTTTGCTAAAATGAAAATCCTTCCTCCTTGGTTTCTTAGCAACTGCGTACCTCAGTGAGTGAGGACTCAGTGAGTGAGGTTTCTAAGAATGTCCTGTGTACAAGAGCGAGGGCCACTTAAGTACCTGATATGTGGTGTTTTTTCAGATTAGAAGCTTCAGTCTGACCCTGGCTTTTTGGGAAGCAGAAGGCCTCAGTTCAGTCCTGTTTCATCTCCAGCTTCGACTTGACTGAGTGGGGGACACGTGGTTGCTTGCTCCTCAGAGCAAAACTGGGAAAGGGGCTAACTTTGTTTTCAGAACTATCTTTGTTTTTTTCCTCTTTTCTTACCCACTCCGTTTCCTACTGGAAACTATTAATAATGATAAAACCACACCTTACAGACAAAGAGACTAGAGTTTCAGTGACTGGTCTGAGGCATTTCTAGTAAATGGCTAAGCTGGAACTTAAACCCAAAGATTCTGACTTCAAATGCTTTACTCAAGCTGGAGACTGCAGAAAGCTCCCTTTTCTCCTGAGCCTCACCACAGGGTCACCCTAGAGTTAGCCAGTCCATGCCATGAGTCAACGTGACCCCTCCCCCTTGTATTTCTGGCAACAGAAAGGAGAGATTCGTGCTGCTCTTCGCCTGACTGGAAAGCCAGCAGCCGGCAGTCCCATCTGAGAGAACCAATCCTCCTGGAGCAGGGGTAGGGATCTGAGTCACACAGGGCAGGGCGCCCCGGAATGAGGGAAGGGGAAGCAATGTGCTGTCCATGCTCCTGGATCCTGACCCTGCCTGACACATTTGCAGTAGCTCAGCAGCTAAAGAAAGCTTGTGGTTGTGGGGTCATTCTGGCCCCCTTTCCCTCTCGCCATGTGGGAACATGCCAACAACCAGCCCCCCACCAAAAGCTGGTGCTTTGATTGTGGACTTCCAGCCTCTAAAGCCACAATTATTAAATTATCTTCTTTATAAGTTGCTCAGTTTCAAGTACTCTGTTTAGCAGAACAAAATGGGCTAAAATAGGAAGTCAGCCCAAGCTGATAGTCCATGGAGTCAGCTTCTAATGAGCAGCTGTGTCTGTCTTCTGCGCTTCATTTCCCTCCCTCTCACCTCTCTGTCCCTCTGTCTGTCCGCTGACCTCTTTACTTGCTATTAAATTTACTCTATATTATTTTGCCAGCAGTTTCCCAGGGGAGTCCTAGAGAGCTGTTATTATAAATATTCAATAAGTGGGAGACATTAATGATTGTGTGAGCTGATTCCGCACTGTTCCTACTCTTCTGGATTTATTTACTTGCTTCTGTAATCTGGGATTCTCTTTCTCATGAATTTCTTTATTTCTTAGGATTCACTTACTTGGTCTCTCACTGGAATCCCCTGACCCATGTTTCCATATTTACCTTTTGGATTCTTTGAGACTCATTGCAGACGTTGTCTTCACAGCACACCCCGGCCATCAGAAATACAATCCCTTGTACTCTTGACTGTTGTAGCACTTTGTACTTTATTTTGTTTTAAATTACGGCTTTATTATTTTTAATTGAAAAATAAAAATTATCTTTGCAATGGGAAACATAACGTCTTGACGTATGTATGCAACATGGAACAACTACATCAAGCTGTTTGACATAAGCTTAACCTTTTTTGGCAGTTGCTTCCCATCTCTTAAACGCCTGAGAACAGGTGAGTGTCTGCATGTTTGAATTTTCTCCTGGTGGTCAGTGTTATTGGTAGCACCTCAAATTCCCATTCTGCTTATGGCAGATTTAATTTACAAAACAAAACAGGAACAGCCCCTCCAAAACAAAAACTGTAAAATAACTTCAGTCTCATATACTCTTTTAGAACTTTTTCACTGAACCTTGAAGATGTGGAATTTATGTTCCCTCCCCTTGAAATTGGGTGAGCCTGTGACTTCCTCTACAAGTATGAGATGGAAGTGGGGTTAAATTAGGTGAGTCAACACAGCACCCCCACTCTCCATGCCTTGGGCCATTCACCCCCAGATCCCTGAGCTTCCATGTAAGATGTCCAGCCACTCTGAAGCTACCACCCTGGAGAGCCTGGGTGGAGACAGAGGTAGATGTCTGAGGGACACACTGATCTTCATGCAGCTGCCCTTTCCTAACCAGCTGCGTACTGAGCATAGATGAGGTGTCCTTGTCTAAGTTGTTTTGGGGCCACCAACTTTTGTGCAGTTATGTTAAGCTGACAAATAACCAGAACATTACTTTTCCTCCTTCTCGCCTTCTCTTACCAGCTGTGGGGCTGGCCTGGAGGAAGACCCCATGTCCATTCTACTGGATGTTCCATTTGGTCTAAAGAGAATCCTCTCTGCTTTCCAAAGACATTTTCAGCATTCAATTTAGGCCCAAATGTGAGAGGAGAGACTTGGGGGCTTCTTAGTAAGTTTGTATTTTCTTCTCTAGGCAAATTCCACAGACAACTTTCTCCCTCTGTTTAGATCTTGTTGTACGTAGACGTTAAGGTGAAGAACCTCTGCATCTCTGCCACTGCTAGCCTGGGACAAGTCTTGCTCATGGAGGACAGCAAAGGCCAAGAGTACAAAGAGGAATGGAGTTGTGGTCACCAGATCACGTCATTCTTGAAGCACAACCTACTGGAAGATTCCTCACAGGTAAGTATATCATCAGGGTCATGAGGACCTAAAACAACAATGACTTAAGCAGGAGGTGTCTATGAACACAGGTCCAGGATGGTGTGGTAGCTCTGCTTGATGAAGTTTTCAAGGAACTAGGATTCTTCAGATCATCATGCCATTATCTCCACCATCTGGCCTTCATCCTTAAGATTCAAAGTAATGGCATGTTTCCCAGGCAGCCAGAAGGAGAACGGCATAAAAAAGAAGGTGGAGTGTATAGATCACCTAGCTCTTAAGGGAGATACCAGGAAGCTGTTAAATATTCTCCTGCTTACATCTTGCTGGCGAAAACTCAGTGTGCGGAGGCTGGAAAAAGTAGCTTATATGGTAGGTGGTCAGATGCTCAGGTGAGAATCAGGAGTTGTAGTGATTGTGTGGAGTGTCTGGAGACAACTGATTCTCTGAGACAGTGAGGCAATATACTTTCTTTTAACCAGTTTAATTAGTTTATTAATTTATAGCCAAAGAGATTTTGATTAATACATCCCTTTGGGACATATAACCTAAAAAATCCTTCTTACACCAATCTGTTGCCCTGAAGTTGAAGAGATAGTGTTCTTAAATTAGCAGCAAGAATAGTTATGTCTATTTTCCACTCATTTCATCTGAGAGAAGGACACAATAGCACATGGTCAGTCCAAGTTGGGGATGGAAATAGCCTTCGTATTGGAAAACAGATGAAGATATTTAATATTGCTTGAATCACAGCAGAAATCACATTTTCATCAGTTATTGATATAATAAAGCACACATTATGATTCCCAGCACATAGTAGGTACTTAAGAAATACACTTGTTGAACAAACTCAATGAACAGATGAAGGTCTATAGTAGACTGACATGGCTTGCCTGGGAGCCATGTCGAGGACAGGAAGACTTGGTCTGGGTGAGTTGTGGTCCTTTACTGATATCTGCTGCCAGCTCAGCATGGGGGGTGGGGGGTTATTTACCACTGCAGGTGATTGATAGAGAAATACTTGAAATGATTCTTTACAGTACGTATTATTATAACACATCTTACACACCTTACATAGTTTTATATTTCCATTAACCACCATTTTGTCCCATAAAATTACAATTTTTCAACATAAGAAAACTGCCATAGTAACTTGCACATGGTAGAAAGCAATCAATATTTGTTGAGTCTCAGTTATGTTTTCCAAAAACAGAGCATTACCTTCAGTGGGCAATCAATTAACTACCCAAATGTCTTCTAATCAAATATTTCTATGTATGTCTTCATGTGTATTTACATCAGTTAGTATCTTTTAAATCCCCCAAAAGAAATGCAATCAGAACAACTTGTTGGTAATGCTTGATGGAAGGAATAGTAAATACTAGACAGAGTTCAACCAATACAAAAACCTTCTATGTAACAAGGACAGGAGGAAGTCACATAATGTCAAAGAATTCTTGGGGTTCCACTCACGTTGGGTAGTTACCCAGTGTTCTTGCATCTGCTAAGCCAACTGACCAATAAGTAAGGGCTGTGATTCTCTTTCCCAATCAGAACTCATGGACTTTTCCTACTCCACATTTTCATGGGGTATGGACTAAAATATCTATAACATAGAGAGGGGTTGAATGAACTTATGAGGCTCCTAAATGACTAAAGTGATCAATTTCAAGCTTCCAGGAATTAAATAACTCACAGGGGATGGGAATGGGAGATGAAAGATGGAACAGAAACAGGGAAATTGGTGAGAAAACCTCAGATTATTTAAATTACTTTGGGAACAGCTTGGCAGCTGCCAAACACACATTGGGATCTCTTCTTCTCTGCCATTAGGACACCTACTCACTCAGGACAAGGTCTCCAAAGAAATCAAATATGTTCCCTGTCAGGATTCTGCGGTGCTGTGGTGACTGGTCGGAGATGAATGTGTGGCCTTTGATTATTTATCAAGACTTTGATGTCTTCCCATGCTTTGGGCACCAGTTTGCAAACCTTAATACTCAGAGCAAGAAGTCAAGAACTGGAGTAGCAAAGGGATTGTATTTCGGCAAGAAAACTACTTCCTTCTGCTGGAGTTTCTCCTTTGGTGTTCCTGCAAGTTCAGTACTTTTTTTTTATGGCTTGGTCACTGAGTATAAAACAGGATCTTCTGGAGATCTGCAGTGCTTTTCCTAGGGGTCTCTGTTGCATGTCCAAGACCTTCTGGTTCTTTGCTCCTCCTCTCCTGTCCCTTAGTCTTCAGTGAAGCACAGAAGCTTAGTGGTAGGATACAGGCTCTCTGAACTGGGCCACCGGGTGAACTGGCAGGCTGTTGGCTGGCCCAAGCGCAGCCTGAGTCAGAACCTGGCCTGCGGCAGCCCTCTCTCAAGAAATTTCTGGCTCACTTCCAGATTGTTTCTTAGACCCAGCTACATTCTTCAAGGTCTCTCCAAAGCCTCAACCCTACAGTCCCTTCTGCCTGTGGTAGCTTGCTCAGAAGCTCTCTGTCTGCCTCGGCTTACTTTGTATCTGACTACGCAAGTTCTCAATCCGCTGAACCAAGAACCTAGTTTCTCAGCCTATTTTTAGTTGTGAAGTAGGTGTTTCAAACTGGAGTAATGTTCCATACAGCCTCTGAGCTCAGCCAGATTTCCACACAGCAACCTGACACCAACTTCACGCCATGGGTATAGAGGCCCCAGGGTGGGAGACAGCTTCTCTGGAAATTTAGGGACAGAGAAATCATAATGAGCTGAGTGGTTGGGGTCTCCACTGGTGTGATCACTAAAGAAGCAGGGATCTCTGGAGACGAAACCATTTCAGCTTTTTTTTTTTTTAATTTTTTTATTTTATTTTAAAAGGGAGTAAAATTAAACACAAAACAGCACAGAATGGGACATAAGAAAGCATAAATTTCAAAGCTAGACAACAAGAGATCTTCACTATCTGTCATATTGTCTCTTGTTTTCTTCCAAATGGTTGTCTTTATCTTTGCATATGGAGAGCTCATACTAAATAACATAGCCAATCTTTTCACAAGATGAGTAGTTCACTGGCTCCCACTTGCTGGGCAGGGGGGAGAGGGAGGGGGAACATGGGATGGGGGACAGGATGACATGAGATGTCTGATTCTCAGCCCACACGCAGGCAGGCTCACAGCCGCCCCCCCAGAGAGGGGAGGAGTTCCTTGTTCTCCTGGCACCCTGAGTCAACTGCACGGTGCAGGTCCTGAGGCGCCAGGGTCTCTCCCCTGCAGGCCCCCTAAAGTCCACCATATCACCTTCTATTTCTTTCTGATGAATTGACCATTCCATTTCCAAAGTTCTGAAATGGCCAACAGACCACAGAAAGAATTCTCTTTAGGCTCCTTTTTGAAACCAGCAGGTACAGCAATCTGCTTGCCTTGCTTCAGGGCACCCATTTCAGCTTTAAAATACACAAAGGGATGGCCCCGTGACTTTGCCCTGTTGGGAATCAATAGACTGTTTTTTTTTTTAAATTTTATTTAAAGAGAAAAAAAAAAACCAAAATGGAATAAAGGATAGCAACACTACAGAATTCCAAGGAAAAAAGGAAAAGAACAACAACAAAAAAACCTAAGAAATTATTACTTGACTAATTACATACTGACTTCTTGGAAATAGTTGTTCAAATTACAAACTTAAAACATGTAAAGTAGACATTCAAACAGTGAGACTGTTAACAGTTCTGCTCCACGATCTGACAAAAACAGCAATATGGTCATCCATCTTACCCACTCAAATATACATGCAATTATATCAAAAGGGTAAAATTAAACACAACAAAACAGAACAAAGCGGATCAAAAGAAAGCAATGTAAGAGACATAAATTTCAAAACTAGACAATCGGAGAGAAGAGACAAGATGGCGGACTGGTAGGTAGCAGGAGAGAGACCCTCTCTGAGAGAGACAGCTCAAATGCCAGAATAAAATACCCTGGAGAGACCCAAACAGAGAGAGATAGACTCTCACAACCCAGAAAGAAACTAAAGCGCAAAAACCCACTCGAATAAGAGGTCCTGGGGCTACTATTAGTGAAGATAAGATCAGCGAGCACGGCACCCACCTCGAGACGCCTGAATTCCGCCCGACCTGAACAAGCGATCCGCGCCAAAGCGACTGGCTTGAGCCACCGGAGCGTGGAGCTGAACAGCCCGGCGTGCAGCTCACCGGGACCCACCCTACACACAACCCACCCAGAGGCACTGTGAATTCCCACCGCAGCCACACTGAAGTCGGAGGTTGGGCAGTCCAGCAGTTCTCGGGGACACAGTGAGTGATGGGAATAAGACCCTTCCATGGGAAAGGGGAAACCGATTGGATGACATGTTGGATTTGGGCAGGACAGCCCTAACTCCATAAGGAAGTGGCTTCAGCTGGTTACTCCCCTCGCCGAGCGGATTGGTGGAATCTGCTTGGACTAGGCCACGCCCCTGGCGGGGACCCAGTTACTTCCCTGAGATCAGCGCACACTGATGCAGTGAAGGCCTGCAAAGGTTGACTGGCCCAGAGGGGAGGAGCTAGCGCACACTGCCCGTGGGTGAACTCTAATCTCTGATAACCTATTGAAGAGGACAAGCTCCTAGCCTGCACCCTCTAGAGGAGCCTTAAACAACAAGAAAAGGGTCTGGGAATTACACTGTACACTTGTATGGAAGGAACCAAAAACATGAAGAAAGGGAGAAATAAGAAAACACTCCCAGCCCCCAACCCTGAGAACATTGATCCAGGAGAGGTAAATACAAAAGAGACTGAGGGCAGCAAAAATGCAACATCAAACACAGCATTAGCGGACATAAAGAGATATATTCAAGACCTCGT
>PVJX010042726.1:0-13997 GCA_004027295.1 Dolichotis patagonum | reverse complement strand
TACATGTAATATAAACTGGACAATTACTTTAAACTTAATCCTACATTTCAGGATACTCTTTACAGCACTTTACAAATATCCAGAAAGAACATCTGAACAAGCTGAAGAACCACTTAAACAATTACAATAACCACATTTAGAATAAGATTTCACAAATTTCAGCCTAACACTTTACATTATAAAGATGTAAATTTTATTTGATACTATAATAAATTACATGTTAATCTCCAAAATACCAAAACAAAAAAAAATACCAAAACACTTTTTTCTTGCAAATGACAAGTTGATATTAGAATTTATATGGAAAAACAAAGTAATAAACAACCTCTTAAAAAAAAGAATAATGGGGTAAGGAAAAGTAATATCTCATCAGATATGAAAATAATAGTTAGATGTGAGGATACAGCCCCATGAAAGAAAATAATGGTGTAGAAATATATCCAAATATATATAAAAATACATGATGAAGGCATCTGAAATGGGAAGGGATAAAAATGAACTTTTTAAAGTTCTCCCACCCCTAGAACTATGAATTGAATCCAGGGCCTTCACACCGAGCTACCGTCCCATCCCTCTTATACTGTAAGACAGGGCCTAGTGAAGCTGCCCAAGTTGTACTCGAACTTGCAATCAATCCTTCTGTCTAGGCCTCTCCGAGTATTGGGATTACAGACATATGGCAAAATGCCCACCTTACCAGGGTCTCATAAATCACCAACTGAAGTCATTAAGGAAATACTGGAATATTAAAACAGAAAGGAAAGAAAAATGAAGAAGAAAAAAAAAAGAAGAAGAGGAAAGAGAAAATTTAGCAATGTGTAGTATTTATACATTGTAATCACTAAAATCAATATATCCTAAATGTTCATCAACAGAACTGTGATACAAATGTTGGTGCCCTCTAAAATGGATTACAATGCACTCATTTCTGAAATGAGGCACCATACAAATGTTACAAATATGTAATACTGTAAAAAATAGATTGAAGGGGGAAAGCAAGAAAACTGAAGTCTAATACTCTATTATTTGTCTAAATAAGGGAGAAATTGGAGGGGGGGGGATTGCAATACATGCATATGATTCAGAGAAAAACAGGCTGGGATGATAGCAACTGAGGTATAAAAACAACTTAATGCTTATACAGACTGACCGACTGAAGCTAATAGTCTGACCTTCTATTTAGAGGATGATAATATGCAATACAGCAACTGTGGGGAATTTCTCTCTGTCTTGTTTTTGAAATCCAATATTGTTCTCACTGTTTTGCTTTGTTCCATTATATTGTCTTGTTTTATTCCCTTTAAAAAATTCTGGAAGAATAGCATTAACACTTTTTCTCCTCTCTTCATAAGCCTATTTTGAATTTTATATTATGTGTATTATTTTTGCCTATTCAAGTAGTAGTACAGTTTTAAGTATACACCTGAAAAATCTAAGCACTCACAACAGCATAAGCCTTTATAAATTTCTTGGTTATTTCAAAGGGGCAAAGGAAAAGCTTTAAGGAGAACAAAACTAATGGGTACCTGATAGCAGTCATGAGTTATGTTAAAGAACCACAGATGATCCTAAAAGACTCCATGACATGTAGATCACCTTGTATTGTGGTTTTATATGACTTTTTGCTTCATGCTTTTCTAGGAATTGTTCTGTTTTGTCTTGCTTTGTTTTGTTTTTCCCTCTAATACAGAAAGGATAGATATATAGGTAGAGACTCACCCATGTGTAGAGCTTATAAACAGTTTACAAGAACCAACTGTATAACGCATGTTGAAATGAACAACTACTTTGAAGAAAAAGGGACACTGCAGTACCCAGTGCCGAATCTATAATGTCATGATATGAAATCCAGCAATACTATCATTCTTTGTTCAAAGTGATTTTAGCTTGTTTTGTTTTAAGTTCAACACACATGAAGGTATGGGCAGCTGTTTTGAAGAGAATGAGAGACACTATGACAGCCATTCTTGGCTTCCCTATTGTCTGGTCTTGAAGACCTGAAATGCCTTCCTCGTTCTGTTCAGATCAGTTCCATACTATGTTATTTCATGTTTATTTCCTGTATGTGGAAATATGGATAACTATTTGGAAGAAAACAAGAGTCAATATGATAGAGAGCAAATATCTCCGATTGTCTAGCTTTGAAATTTATGTCTCTTACATTGCTTTCTTGTGATCCGCTTTGCTGTTTTGTTGTGTTTAATTTTACCCTTTTGATATAATTGCATGTATGTTTGAGTGTGTAAGATGGATGACCATATTGCTGTTTTTGTCAGATCGTGGAGCAGAACTGTGAACAGTCTCACTGTTTGAATGTATACTTTGCATGTTTTAATTTTGTAATTTGAACAACTATTTCCAAGATGTCAGTATGTAATTTGTCAAGTAATGATTTCTTAGTGGGGTTTTTTTTTGGCTCTTTTCCTTTTCTCCTTGGAATTCTGTATTGTTGCTACCCTCTATTCTGTTTTGTTTTGTTTTGTTTTGTTTCTCTTTAAATAAAATTTAATAAAAACTAAAAATAAAAAAAAAAAGACTCAATGACAGGAAATTGACCAAGCTCATCATTATAATCTTCTTAATGCATTTTTATGAACAAAAATATTAATGTATTATCTCAAATCACTTAAAAGTTCTTTTCAACCATAAAACGTGTATTACCCTGCTTTGCTCCGAAAGGACTTAATGAACTGAAATGTTTCACATAAAATGTTAAATAATGTTGTACATAAGTCCACATTCAAACAAGAAACAATAAAAAACTATGTCTTTATTCTTTGCACAACTCTTACTGGTAGTAAATTCTACTCATACTTCAAAACTTGAAATAAGTCTTCCCTGATTTCCTAAACTCAGCTGGCTCCCAAAATGTATTTCTCCTTTCCATTACTGTAAGTTACCAATTTAGTAGTCTACTTCTTTGGCCAATATGCTAGTTCCATGAGAATGACTATGTCTTTTTTATTACTAAATAATCTTAAACTTATTAACAAAGAAAAGGCCTCAATAAGTATGTCCTAAATAAAGGAAATCAACAAAACATATCTTATTTGTACATTTCAAATGAAAATTCATTTTATCAAAAAATCTGCAAACATTATAGACTATTTAATACAGCACACCTTTACTTTTATTAGAAATGCAAAGTTAGTCTGCTTAACCAGCAGCAAAAATATTAAATCATTTTTTTCAAAAAGAGCTTATGTCTTAAGAAAACCTAAAGAAAAAAAAGAAAAACTAAAGAAAATTACACTAAGTCAAAGGAAAATTTCATAAATTCAGTGTTCAGTTTTCAGGTCAATCTCCTTAAGGCAAAAATGTATCCTAGTTTCTTGATCTAACTACTAAATTACAGGAAATGGTCTAGTTCTTAGCATACAGTCTGGATCATTAGCTGTCCTCAAGACCATTTCATGGTTAGGGATAGGGTTAGGTTCATGAAGTCAGAACTCCTTTCACAACAGTGCCAAGACATCATCTGTTTCTTTCATTTTGTTCTCCCACATACACATTATGGTGTTTTTCCAGATATCATGTGATGTGCGATACACCAAGACTGAATACAAAACAAACCTTAGAATCCAACTCCTTCCATTAAGACATAGTGTCACAGGAGCTGGGGTATAGCTACTTGTACTGTGCCTAGCTACTAGAAGCCTTGGGTTTGACACCAGCATCACATACAAAAGCAAAAATGTAGGATCTGAGGTTCAAACTCAGTCTGACAAACAGGGACACCACTCGAAGAGAAAGAAGGGCAGGAAGGACAGAGGAGACAAAAAGACCTGGACTTCCCAATAACTGTTTGTTTTGTTTTTTGAGACAGGTCTCATCATGTAGTTGAGACTGACCTTGAACTCACTATATAGCCCAAGTTGGCCTCACACTCACAGCAATTCCCCTGCCTCCCCCTTCCCAGTGCTGGGGTTACAGGTGTGTGCCACTATGCCCAGTCCCAATAATTTCTAAGAAAGTAAAGGAATCCTGAAACAAGAAGGTCTGAGAGTCCTAGTCTATACTATCAAAATTTCTGTGAGGCTGGGGATTTAGCTCAGTGGCTTAAGCGCCTGCCTGGCAAGCGCGAGGTTGTGAGTTCGAAACCCGGTACCAAAAAAAAAAGTATAAACAAAATTTCTATGAAACAACCAATTTGGTTTTCTCAAAGAATAAATTTAAAATAGAACACTAAGGAAATCCATAGATGTAAAGTGAGTAAAGGATCGGGCGTGCTGGTGCATATCTGTAATCTAGCACCCAGGAGGCTGAGGCAGGAAGATCATCTGAGTATGAGAACAGCCTGGGCTATATAATAAGTTCAAGGCCAGCCTGGACTAGTGAGGCCCTGTCTCAAAAAACCGAGACCAAAAGAAATAAAAAAGGAACACAGTAATCAATCACAATAAATAAGCTTTACTTGAACCTTGAATCAAACCAATAACTGAAGGGAAAAGCTAACAAAACACTAGCTACAATTTGATATTTTAAGGAATTAACTGTTTTTTAGGTGATAAAATCTCTAACTGCTGAAGCCAGAAGCTCATTATATGCCATTTATATCTGCCATCTTTCGTAACAATTTTTTTAACCAGCCTAATGACTGATTAATTTAAATCTGCCATTCAAAACTGTTGCAAAATCACTTTAAATTATAGAACTTACTGGGGATGAGAAAAATCCATGAAAAGGGAAGAGAAGGTTATATACCTAAAATATAATTCAGCAACTGTCTTCAAAGACACAATGAGCATGTATGCTCAAATTTATAGTCAGTGTGAAATCATAAAATCCTTTTACCCTTTACTTCTTCAATTCTAACTCTAAAGGAAACAAGTAACAGCATTAGACAATACAGAAGTTACTGAATTTCTAATTTAGAACTGCTTCATTTTAATGATTTACATGGCTATATGTTTTAAAGTTTTGTTTTGTTTGGTACTGGTGATGGAACTCATGACCTTGCTCTTGCGAGGCAGGTGCTTATGCCACTGTGCTAAATCACTGGCGTTTTGAAGTATTTTTAAAAATACTTTTTATTTTTTGGAAAACAAATTAGAGCAGCTAAGAATATGCAGTATTTAGCATCTAATCAAAAAATCTTGCTAGTGAGTATAAATTCAACAAATATTTAAGCTTTTAAGTCTGTTGGAGTCAAAGGAGCTAAAAACAGAAAAACAAAAAACTAAAGCCTGGGATTTAGCTCAGTGGTTTAAGCATCAAAACACTACTTTATAACCAATATTTGACACATATACTCCAATTTCCAGTGCAATACGAAGTGATAGTTTTCTAAGTACACCACCAGTGATTACCATACTAAAGATGACATACAAACTGCAGAGCAGTGAGAGGACACTTTGCTTTGCTCTGCGAAGACAATCAAATGTCAAGGAAATGAAACCCTTAGTGGACTAATACAGAACATGAGAATTACAGCAGCAGCACGTTCACAGTCACTGTCATCATTATTTTCACTATCATCATTCTCCTCTTCAAGCATCTATTTATATGCCTCAATTTTTCCTAATTATGAAGCATTTAAACAGATATCATTTCTTTTGTTTGTTTGAGCCAGGGTCACACTATGCAGTTCAGACTGCATCGGAACTCACTCTGTAGCCCAAGTTGGCCACCGACTCCCAGCAAGCCTCTGCACCACCACACCTGGCACTATTTTAGAATACATGCCATGTGTGCTTCACTGTGTCCAGAGATATGCATAAATGATGGAGTACCACTTTCATCTTTTTATACTTTACCAAATGGCATTCTGGTCTGTACTTTGCTTTATGATGTTTGTATGTCTGTCTGTCTGTCTGTTTGTTTGTTTGTTTGTTTGTTTTGAGACAGGTTTTACTCTGTAGCCCAGGCTGGCCTTTAACTCACTATGCCGCATAGGCTAGCCTTGAACTAATAGCAATTTCCTGCCTCAGCCTCCTGAATGCTGACATTACAGGTGTGTGCCACGCCAGACTCTGCTTTAAGATTCTCTGTGCTTTTAACTTTACTTTTTATTAATATATATTTGTCATACATATTGATCACATTCACTACAGGGATTCTGTACCTGTACGGATCTTAGTTCTTTTTTTTTTTCCTATTCTCCCTGCCCGTCAACTCTTCATCCCCTTATAAAAAATGTTTCCATTTTTTCCCCTTTTCCCTTCTTTCTCTTTCTCCTTCCCCTTCTTTTGTTTCTCTTCTCATTTGAACATGTTCTTCCTGTGTTAGTTTTTGTTGTGTTGTTTTATGTAGTTTTAGTTAGTTTATGAAAACTGCTGGATAGTATTATGTATGAATATCACAACTGTCCATGCTCTAATGCAATGTTTAAATTGTTTCCATTTTTATTACAAGGCTGCTAAATAAATCTATGTGCATATATTTGTTTTTAGGATACAGTGCTACAAACGGAACTGCAAACAGTATATTCCCTCAGCATCATTAAAGGCTGCTAACCTGATCTCCAAAATGATGTATCTTTATATTTTCACCAAACAATGTTAAGTGTTACTGTTTCTCATTAACCGCAACACAGTAGTTTCTGATACTTTGGGGGGGGGGCCCGGCAGGGTTTCACTATGTGTTCAGTCTGCCTTTAATTCACTATGTAGCCCAAGCTGGCCTCCAATTTGAGAGGATCCTCTTGCTTCATCCTACTGAGTGCTGGGATTACAAAGAGTGCTTGGATCACAAAGAGTGCCAGGATTACAAAGAATGGTGAGATTACAGGCGTGTGCCATCACACCCGGCTGAGATGACATTTTCTTAAACACAAGCAAATACACCAGTACATATAATTCCAGCACACAGGAGGCTGAGTCAGGAGGATCGCCTCGAGTTCAGACCAGCCTTAATGAGTTCAAAACCAGTCTGCACTACAAAGAGATAGAGACTCAAAAAAAAAAAAAAAAAAGACAAATACAGTTTGTCTACATTGCATACAGCTATAAGGCATTTACATCAGTTAGTAATGAAGCAACTACTTTGATTAACGGCTTATTAAAATCCTTAACAATTACAGCCATCAGAATATCCGAAACAAAAAGGAAGAATATTCATTCTGCCAAATGAATAAAGAAGTTATGAACTAAGCAAATAAGTTTAAATTTTCAGTCGCACTATCGTAATCAGGCCTTTATAGATGCAGTTGCTCTGCAGAAGTAAACTCAACTCTGGATATTTTAGTAACATGACTGCTCAAAAGTTTCCTTCATTTACAGAAGCATCATCAACTGTTTTGCAAACTAATGACGCTGCTTAAGCATAATATAATCAAAGAGCACGAAGGGCCCTTAAATCACTTAACCTGACGTCTCCATTTTTAGGTGAGGCAACTACAATTCAAAAGTTGTAAGAAATTTTCCAACCCGGATCCTCTAGAATTTACAAAGTCAGGCCTCTTTCCATTGCATCACGAGACTTATTTTAGACTCCCAGTTCTAAAGATTTATGTCTATTAATTTTTTAAGTGTAGGTTGATACGTTCTAGAAATTATGGAAGTAAACACACACCGATCTTTTCATTTCTCGACCTCTTCCTTCTCCTAGCCTCCATTACAACCCACAAAATGAAAACAGTAACTGCCTGAATTTCTGACCCTAACTGCAGCGTCCCAAAACCCTGTACTAAATTGGTCGAGTTTTGCATTATTATTAATTTCTCTATCCGATAAATACGCACTAAGCGCAGGTTTTGCAGGAAGCGCGATGCACGCCGCTGCCCCCGGCCGCGGAGCCCCGCGCGAGAGCACGGAGACGGCTCTCCCGACGCAGCGACGCAGGGACGCCCGAACGCCCGGGAGGGGCACCCAGGGAACACACCTAGCGGCGGTAGCACCGAGCGGCGAGGGAAACTCACCTTTCCGCAGCTCCCGCTCCCACACCGTGACGATGGGCCGCGAGTGCTTGCGGTGGTGGATGAGCCACAGGGACAAGGTCTGCACGCTCTGCTGCGAATTGCTCAACTCCGACAGCTTCTTCTCCAGCGCCGCCTCGGAGAAGGCGGACATCCCTCCAAAACCACGTCCACGCCGTCCCACGCGGAAGGGCCAAAAAGAGGAGAACTCTGCCGCCCTCGATGCGGCCTCGCCCACTCACCCCACCCTTCTCCACGCCCTCACCGCGGCGGCCGCCTCCACCACTTCCAAATCCGGCCGCAAACTAGCAAGATGGCGTCCTGCCGGCAGTGGCGTCACGGCCGGCGCGAGCCCCGCCCCTCCAGCGGCTGGTCCTGGGAAAAGTCTCGGCCGAGAGGCGGAGCCGCTAGGCGGAAGGGGCGGGCCAGAAAGTGGTAGGGGGCGGGACGCCTGGGTCAGGCCTACAGGCATAGTTGGGCGGGGCTGCGAGTGTTTTTGACAACACTGATTACAAATCTCTGCCTAAGTATGCACATCATTATAAATCGGTGCAGCCACTCTGGAAGACTACTTGCGTGGTCATGACACTTGAAAATGCACGATAAACCAGCGCCGTGGAAAGAGCCTGGAGACTCAAATACACTGGGAGGCTGAGAGGAGAAGACGGCTTGAGTGCAAGAACTGGAGGCCAACCTGGGCAGCATAACAAGATCCTGTCTCAGAGGAAATAAGCAAACACTAGTTAAGGTCTGAGAGTGTGGTTCAGTGGTGCTTTACACGTGGGAAGTTCCGGGCTCAATCCCCAGACCAAAAAATAAAAATAAACTAGTGAGTGGGCATAATGAGGACGAAGCCAGGTGCTGAGATTAGGCTTTCCAGGCGATCCACAGTGTTTGGCTGGTTTTCTTTCCCAAGCTCAGCTATATGCATTCCCCACCTTCCATGCCACCTCCTATTGCCTACTGTATAGTCCCAACGGTGCAGAATATTATACTATCTTCAGCACCTGCCTCTCCTAGACCAGTTTTTTTGTTTTTAATCTGCAAGCCCAGACAGTATAAAGTGCTTTTTGTGCTTGATTCTGCTTACCTCTACAACTAAGAGCCTGGATGGTTTGACTCTCTTTGTGACAATCACCAATTACTTTGTGTGTGTGTGTGTGTGTGTGTGTGTGTGTGATCCCGGCCATACAGAATGCAGATGGAAGCCATGCTTCTGCACAAGACTAAGAAAAGAATGGCTGCTGGCTAGGTTCATAGCCCTCTTTTTCCCAGAGATAACTGGAGCCATACTTCTGTACATCATTTTCAGCCTCAGGAACACAATTTGTCAGCTGCTGTGTAGTGATACCAGACCCAGCATTACGTGGAAAGAAACATGATTCAGAGAGAGAGAAAAAAAAAAATATATATATATACGTGTATATATATATATATATATATGGAAAATATATATTCTGTGCAATTTCACTAATTGCTACCAATGCTAGAGAAACACCAGTATATTTGCACCAGGAGATGCATGCCGGGTGTTGAATCCAGTGTAGCAGCAATGAAAAATTGGGACATTCATAGCAGGTAAATGGCTAAATTGTGACACATCTGTATTATAAAGTATACATAGCAATGTAAAGGATAAATCAATGGTGCACCGTGATGCACATTTGTCATCCCAGAACTCTGGGAAAATGAGGCAAGAGGATCAGAAATTTGAGACCAGCCTAGGCAACTTGGTGGAATCCTGTCTCAAAATTTTAAAAAAATAGGGTTAGCTCTATATTTGAAAGTGAAGGCCCTTGGTTCAATCCCCAGTATCACAAAAAGGGGACAGGCAAGTCTAAAATGGAGTAGGTTTGGGTTTTTAGTAGTGGTCTCAGAAAGAGGATCAAAATTGGAACCTTTAGCTGGGCATGGTGGCACATGCCTGTAATCCCAGCACTCAGGAGGCTGAAGCAGGAAGATTCAAAGTCAGCCTGGGCTACACAGTGAGACCTTGTCTCAAAAACATCCCCAAACAAAAAACAAAAAATTGAAACCCTGAAACTTTGTCTTATATTTTTTGTTTTTTTATTAGGATAAGAGGTTCATGTATTACTTAAATGACATAGTTAAAAATTTTTGGTTTTGTGTTTTTGAGACAGGGTCTTGCTGTGTAGCTGAGGCTGGCTTTGAACTCACTATGTAGCCTAGGCTGACTTCAAACTTGAAGTCATCCTCCTGCCTCAGCCTGCTGGGCACTGGAATCACAGGCATGCACCTCCATGCCTAGTCAGTATAGTTAAATTTTAACTCCAAGGTACTGGGGACATAGCTCAGTGGTACAACATGTGCTTTATATATGCAAGACTCTGAGTTGAATCCCAACATGACAACAACAAATGTTAATAAATTTCAGAAATCTCAATTAATCCAGAACATTTGGACATAACACTTGCCTTAACTATGAACATTCACAAAGGATACAAAAAGATGGACTTTGTCACATTCTAAACATCAATACAAGCAACTTCCAGAAAGATGTATTGTAAACCCAAATATCGAGTTTAGTCATCTAAGTATTGTAATTCTCTTTCTAGTTTTCCTCACAATCCAAAAATTATATTTGTAATCCCATTGAGACTCCCAACAAGTTAATTCCAATCTACTACCACCACTGCAACCCACGGTGAGAGTAAAAACATCAAGATATATTCCAAGTTAAGGGCAGCCAAGGGGTCTTGAATCCAATCCCTATGAGGACATGCGGACAAAGGCCTTGATCCTAGGCCTCTCCCAGAATTTGTTATCTTGTGGAGAAAGGGGGGTGTCTCAGGATGAGGATGGCGGGAATTATGTGAGTAACTTGAGCTGGCTGGCCAGGTACAAGAATGACATCCCTGTAAATTGCAGAGATAAAGACATGCAGAAGGATCAATTCATACAATCTAGTTAAGATAGCAACTGAATTGTTTTGGGAAGCTGTTGCTGCAGTTTCTGATACGCAAACTCTTGTGCCACGGGGAGTCATAGCCTCTTTACCTTGAGGCTCATACCCAGTTGACATTCCCAGAGCTGACTGGCTCTAGACATCTCGCTGTGTTCATCTCCAGGTACTGGAAAACACTATTCGAGGAAACAAGACTGTCTATTGGCTTTAGAATTTACATACCAGCACCTGGCTAGCCTTATCTGCAATGCTTAGAGCCAATTGAAGAGAGAAGGAAATACCCTAGCCAGCTCTCTACATATCAGTATAAGGAAATAAGTCTCCAAGTAATAAAAGTCACAGTAATTGTTTTGCATTCAAGGGGAGTCGAGATGCATAACACAAGATGCATAAAAAAACACAAAAATCCCTAAACCTCCTACTGGGTGTGTTGGCAACTGCCTGCAACCCTAGCACTTGGGAGGCTGAGGCAGGAGCATAGCTGTGAGCTCAAGGCCAGCCTGGGCTACATAGTGAGACCCTTCCTCAAACAAAACAAAACAAAACAAAACAACCCTAAACCATCTTTTGAGAAACACTGTTCAAGAACTTTGTATCAAGTAGGCATCAAATGTGTTTATTAATTTATTTGGCTATGACTATAGTTTATCTTTCCCATTTTTCTTCCTTTTTTTAAGGAATAGGCTTCAGCACAAAATCTTTTCCATTTTTCATGGTATGGCCAGTTAAGGTTGAGAGAGAGTTGAAGATGTGTCATAACCCTTCTTTGTTCTCCTCTCTCTCCAATGTCTATTCCTACACTTACATTCTTCACTGCCCCATTGTGTCCTTCTGTTTTTTCAATCCAGTTAATCTAGTTTTTAACTTTAACATAAACGGAGTTTAACCTACGCATCTTCAGAAACCTAATTGTATCGTAACACTATTCCCTTCCATGAACTAACTCTACAGCTACCCAAATTGCTATTTATGTAAGACCAATTTATGTCTTCACCTGAGATTCCAACCCTCCCACTCTTCATATCTCAGTTTTACCTAAACTTTAAAAAGAACCTTAGTCCAGGTGTGGTGGCTCGTGGCTGGTATCTCAGCACTCTTGGAGGCTGAGGCAGGAGAACAGCAAGTCCTACCCCAGCCTGGAGAACTTCACAGTTTAACAAGATTCTATTGAAAAATTTTAAAAAGGCTTGACGGTATAGCTCAGTGTGGTTCAATATGTAGCGCCACAAAAGCAACAACACAGCACCTTACATTCCATCCTATTTTTGTTTTCATTACTGGAGATGGAACCCAGGGCCTTTACAGGAGGTACGTACACTATTTGTTTGTTTGTTTGTTTGTTTGTTTGTTTGTTTAGTCATTTGAGACAGGGTCTTGTTAGTCACTAAGTTGCCCAGACTGGGCTCAGACTTGCAAACCTGATGCGTCAGCTTCACAGTGGACTGGGATTCCGGATGTGAACCCATATACCAGGCTCAGCCTTGTTTGTTTTCCCATCCAATCCAATTAGATGTAACATTTCTTTCCTATGTTGTTTATTGATCTGTATGGCTTGTTTAGCATGTGTTCTACCAGACTATGTTATTTATAACATAATGTATATTCTTGCTTTCTAGCTGGATTTTTCTGTCAGTGACCCGTTAAAACAACTCTTCTGCCTCCTTTGCTTTTCAGACTGACTTTGCTGTTCCTGCTCTGAAGTCCCACTTCTGCTGTACATGAGTGTGCCTTGGCTCTCTGTTTCAGCTTCTTAGGTCTATACTTAGTTGACATTGTTACTTCTTTCTGTAGTTTCACAGTATCTATTATAACCATGTCTTAGATATTTATGACTTATTTTGCATCTTATATCCAAACAGAAAGAAGAAGGGAAAATTATCCCTACTCATAGAAGAATTTATTTCATAGCTTTAAGATACAGAAATCTTCTGGCATCTCGAGACCTGCACCTGGGATGCCGGGAGAACAAGGAAGTCCTCCCTTCTCTGGTGAGCGGCTGTGAGCCTGCACACATGAGGGCTGAGAATCAAACATCTCATGTTGTCCAGTCCCCTGTTCCGTGCCCCCCACCCGCTTAGCAAGTGGGAGCCAGTGAACTGGACATCTTGTGAAAGATTGGCTATGTTGTTTTGTATGAACTTTCTGTATACAAAGATATGGGCAACCATTTGGAAGAAAACAAGAGACAATAGGATAGATAGTGAAGATCTCTGGTTGTCTAGCTTTGAGATTTATGGTTTCTTATGTCCTGTTTTGTTTTGTTTTGTTGTGTTGTGTTAAATTTTACCCCCTTTAAAATAAAAAAGATATAGAAATCTTTTTTTAATTTTATTTAAAGAGAAAAAAAGCAAAACAAAAAAGGGTGAAAATAATACAGAATTTCAAAAAAAAACAGTAAGAAATCACTAGTTGATAAATTACATATTGTCCTCTTAGAAATAGTTGTTCATGTTACAAAATTAAAGCATACAAAGTAGACATTCAAACAGTGAAGCTGTAAACAGGTCTGTTCAACTATGCAACAAAAATTTAGTAATATGGTTATCAATCCTACACACTTAAACATACGAAGTTATATCCTTTAGAGCACTTTCTTTTCCTCCTTTTGCTTTTTAAGTCCATTATCTGTTTAGTTATACCATGTTTAAGCTTGCTCAGTACCTTACTGATCTGTTTTGTTGTTATTTCCTTTTTAATCACCTTATATAATTCTGGTTTTTTTTTTTTTGAAGGTAGTAGAAATACAACAGAACAAGACAGAACAAAGCCAATTGAGATAGTGCAGTGAATTTGATACAGAACCTCACAGCAAGTTACCTGTACAACAGTAATAGATAACTTAGTATATCTCATTATCTTCACAATAGTTGTCTAGTTAATTAAGTGTAGCAAAATCAAACCAAAGACAGAACATTATAAAATAAATCAAAAGAGAATATTGAATAGAGCAAAACAAATAATCATAATGAAACAAAACTGAAAACAACACTTGCCTTCAAAAAGAAGATAGAGGAGAACCCCTATATTTGCTATGTTGCATATAGTCATCTTGCCAAGAGATGCTCAGACCTCTGTCCCCAGTTGCTAAGGGGGGCGGGGTTGGGATGTTTCATTCCAAGCCCAAGCACAGGCAGGTTCAAGAGACACTACTGGGCTGGGTATTTACCTCAATGGCTTAAGCGCCTGCCTGGCAAGCACAAGGTTGCTCCCTGGTAC
>PVJX010042725.1:0-13971 GCA_004027295.1 Dolichotis patagonum | reverse complement strand
CCTGGTGAAGCCTTTTTCTAAATTTCTTTGTCATTGTTTTATTTTCATAACTTTGCTTTTAGAACAATTCCTTACTTTATATTTTGTTCAAAATTTTAAAATACAAATAAAGTTTTCTTCTATGATATAACCTTCTTATAATGTTTGCCTAGGGATTATAACAAACTGGCTTTTAGTTGAAATACAATTCCATAAAAGGTATGAGCACTTCTATATGCTAGACACTTTACTGAAGGCTGTGAGATTGAGAAAATTAAAATCCTATGATCTCCAGTACTGAGGTAGTTGCAATATAGATTTAATCACAGACAGATAGATAAACAACCTTGTACAAGGCATAATGTGATAAATACTGTACTAAAATCATATTGTAGAAAAGGATGAGAATCATAGAGAAAGCAATTTTAATTTTTCTGGTAGAAAATGGATACAGTTTGAGCAAGTGACCATTAAATGAGATAAAGGAGAGGAGAGACAAAAATAAAAACAGATAATACCACCAAAAGATGAGGAATAGCATATTAAGAAGAAAGAATATTGTGAAGATAAATACCTTATTTTTCATAGTCATTTAATCATATCTGGATGTATCACTCATCAATTTATCAAGTAGTTCAGCTTGTTTTTCAACTTTATACACCAGAGAATCAGACTGTATGTATTTTCTTTTATTTTTTTCCCCCAAAACTAGATTTGAAAACCATCTGTGTTGATGATTTTGGCTGCATTTAAATTCATTTCCCATCATTGCATGGTTTTATAAAGATGCTACTAATCATTTTTTCATTCTACTACTAAGTGATCCAAGTCTTGTTTATTATTTGAGTTTGTTTGTTTGTTTGTTTGTTTGAGTTAGGATCTTGCTTTGCAGTTCAGGTTGGCCCTGAACTTGCTAATTGGTCCAGCTGGCCTCAAATTCCAATTAAAGTAATGCTGAGATACAATCAGCTTGTTATGAAATTTTTAAGCTGGTTAATAGGCAAGTTAAGTTAGATTAATCCTTATTTAACATGTGTAAGGAGTGATCACAAACTACAGTGAACACTTAATGAAAAAGTTATTATGGAAAAAGATACTTTTGCACTAAACCTATAAAATACTCAAAATTTTTTTGTTTTAATACACTTATCCCATTGTTTTGAACAATGTATCTTTTACTGCAAGAAGGTTTTTTAAATTTAAACATTTGCCATAGTTTTCTATCACTTCTTGTATGTTGCTATAAATTACATGCCTATTCATAAGTCATTACATTAGAACCACTGTAATTACTTACTTTATAGCCAGTATAGAAATGTGTAGAGTGTTTTGTGAAATCAAACATAACTTTCAGCCATACTGTATTTCTTCCAGATTTTTAAATGTGGCATGACTTTTATTGCCTCTGGGTCCTTAAATATGCAATTCTTTCTGTTACTAATTCTTAGACCCAATACAGCTTTCAGATTCTTGGCCTGCACATTTCTTAGACTCCACATATCAACCCATTATTTCTTCAACAATGACATCAAACTACCATGACAAACCACTGCACTGCTTTCTTCTCTTTTTCACACAATCACATTCTGCTTTATCGCCTGTTTCTCTTGACTCTTTGAACAGGTAGAAATCAAATAGAAAGCTGTTATTTTAAAACTGTATTTTAAAAATAAGGTCATGTTTTGACATTCTCCATAGAGTCTATGAAACCAGTGAATATTTTTCTTAGTGATGACATTTTAAAGATTATTTTAATAGTGTACTCATGTGAATCTTTTATTGTTCTTTACACTTTTAAGATTTGAGAAGCTGTATTATTTGCCACTACAAATTTTATAATTTTCAGAAAAGCCTGTTTTCATAAATAATATTCAGTTTGAATTATATATTTTAAATATTTATTCATTATTTAAATTTTTCTGCTTACCATAGCTTAAACAAAGGAGATATGTTTAATTTTGCTGTACCAGTGAAAGTAGTATAAATATAAGTTTTCAGAAAAAATCAAGTTAATGGAATTATGTTGACACCAAATTAAATATTTGTAGTAATCTAAGCATGGTCATATCATTCTTTATATGCAAATGAAGTTTACTTTTGAGGTCCAAATGATCTTCACCTGAAATTATTTTTTGTTCATTTGTTTTTCTTTTTTGAGACAAGGTCTCACTATATAGCTCAAGTTGGCTGTCAGCTCACTTTGTAACCCACACTAGACCAAACTTTAAGAGAACCTCTTACCTAAGCTTCCAGAGTGCTGGAATTATAAGTATATACCACCATACTTAGCATTTATCTGAAATTATTGACTACTACAACTAGTGCTACATATGAAATTATTTACTGATTTTATTAAATATTTGGAAATAGGTATGTAGGTATTGAAGAAGACAGTGCTCTATAATGTTTTTATATTATGTAAATACTTCCTTCTAGAGTGTGTTCTGTTACTTTACCATTTGATCTTTCTGAATATGTATACATTACTTCTGGAAAACACTATTGAGAAAAACATAACTTTCTGCATGTTAAATAAAATTATAACTCATGTTGGTATAAATTAAGTACTTTTTTACTACTTGTTTATTGTAGTTTAAGATTTTGTTTCACTTTGTTGGCATATTTCTAATCTATAAAAAGTTTTATTAATATTGTTTCAAGTTACTAAGCAGCTTCTATAGTTAGCAAATGCTTTTTCAATTTTAGTTTTGTTTCTGTGTTGGATAACCTTTATCATGCACTAGTACCCTCTGAACTGAACTTGAGAATCTCAATATAAACCATCCCATCTTAACACTGATTAGTGGATCCCAGGGAAAAGAGGTAGGGTTGGGATTTAGCTGTAGCACAATAACTTGCAGAATAGTTAGGGACTCTGAAGTCCTTGGAATTTCACTGGATAGAGTTCATTAGTAGAACTGAACAATTTTGTTTTTTTCTCACACTGTGGTGTATGGTGAAAATAATGACCAGAGACACAGTCTATCTTATTTAGCTGTTTCTACATGGTCTAAAAAAACACCTGGAACACAACAGTAACACATTGCTGCTATGGGACTGCTGCTCACCATGGTCACAACACTGAGAGTATGGAAGCAAGTCAAAGAGAAAGTTTATGCTCGAGAGCGAGCTTGGAAAGACTTTTTGGAGCAAGGAAGGGCTCAACTATTCAAGTATACCAGTGATTGATAAGCAGTTCTCGGATCATACCACACTGGCTCTGAATCTTTTGTCTTATTTTTTATTAAAATCCCGATTTTTTCTTTCTTTTCTTTTTTTTTTGCTAAGACTGCTATCACTTTAATTGCTTAAATTGCTTAAATTAAAGCAATTTAATTACTTTAATTGTAAACTTTTAATATGTTTGTTAAATAGGATTCCTATACATGAACCATTCTGTAACTTCAATTTAATATTTTGAGTTCTGTTACCACAGGGCATTTGATAATATTCTCATATCATAAATATGACCTCATGGTTTCATTTCTTTAAGATGTGATTGCTATACAGGACTCTGAATGCTAATGTATTAGGAAAAAGTATTGGAGAAACTGCTAGTTTGTAATCTTATGGCTAAGTGATATGCTACTGCTTTCTGTAGCTCACAATCTAGGTTCAATAATCACCAATTTTACATCTAAGGGTTCAGTATCACAGAGGAGAATATCTTCCTAAAGCAAAAACTTGTACTACTGGAATCCACACTTCATTGTACTGACTACATTATATTACAACCTGTGCTTTTGGACCCTGGATTCCATCAGATTTAATACTTAGGTCTTCACATACTCTCTCTTCCATCTGTATTTTAGTTTTTCCTTTTCACGTTATTTTTTGGCCTGTCTACTGGAATGAGAGAAAAGACATATATAATTACCTAAACTTAAATACTCTTTGCTGCAATGTTTTTAACACCTTAAAATTTCTTGTCTTAGTCACCAAAACTTTGCAGTTTGATAGAGTGACCTCAAATTCTGTGTTTAACAAACGCAGAATGTCTATTGTATTATGAAAGTTCTAGGACACAACTCAAACTCTCAAACTGATTCAAATAGTCTTTTACTGGAGATGCAATTAAGTCAACAGGAACATGTTTCCATAGCTATTACAAGATTTCTTGGAGTATAAATATATTCCCTGTGATCACACAAGAGCCTTCAGTCTGAAGCAATAACGTCAAAGTAATGTTTTTTTCTATGTATCTACTAAGTTGATTCAAATACCTAAATTCAACTCTAAAATCCTGTTAAGGATCACATATATTTCTATTGGCTTTGTCTGAATTGAGATCACCAAATTGTAGGCTTTTTAATAATGGCCTCTGCTAACTAGATCCCCAAACTTAAATCATGAGTTCAAAACAACCTTGTAAAAACTAATAGAGGCCATTTATGTGTCCTGAGTCTTGCCTCTAATTTTACAAAATTCTTTTTTCCAGTGGCATCATTCAAATAAAAGAAAATGTGTTTGTTTTAAAATTTTTGTTTCTCTTCTCCACATTGGTGGTAACTATTCATTCCTACTTATTAATATTATAATACAGAAAGTGAACTCCTCTGACCAACAGTGTGACTACTGTGACTGGAAAAAACATAAGATTTTGCTTAAAAAGGGTTAGCCACCCAAGCAAATAAACTGGTTTTGTGCTATGCAAGATGCCCACAGAATGTTTCTGGGCTTCTTGACCTTGTTTTTCCTTTGGGTAAGCAGAATTACAGGACATGAATACCAGCCATTGTTGCCATAAACTCTTTAGATTGATTTCATTTACTGAGTTCATCCTTTTCCCATTTCTGAGCTGATGTTACACCCATCCCAGAGGACAAGTCAACACTCTGACACAAACTTCAATGTAAATCTCTCTTCCAGCTCAACTACATTTTTTGTGTTAACCGAGCAACAGGAGACTACATATCCTCTTACCTTTCTGGCTTCATTTAATATAGCAAATGCTTTATTTATTAACATTGACACTTTCTGAAACAAAAAGGAAGTAAGATTTGTATAAAATTAAAAGTCATACAACGGTGGTACTCTTAGGTGTATGACAGCTGATTTTTCTAACATTTCTTTGCCAGATAGCAGAATGGAAAGGTCAACTTACTGTGGTTATAGGAAATTAATTACTAACGTATTTTGAGTATTTTATTGCCTGAGGATTTGAATACATTGTTTCTTCTGTGCAGACTAGTTCTTAGGAATAACTCCACGTAATTTTCACCTGTTTTGTTTTGCTTTATGCATAATTATTTATGTATCTTGGTTCACTGCTCACTTGAAACATGGAAGGTTCCTATCTCTTCAACATAGATTTTTCAGTCTATATTTTACAAGGTTACTACACTATATGGATATGGCATTGTTATGTTTTTAATCTGCTAAGGTGTTTCTCCCAAGCTGTCTTGATGATAAATGTGCCATTATATGTGGCTCCACTGGAGCTATAAGGTGTTGAAATTTTTTCTCACCCATAAGTCCTTAAAGCCCTCAAAAGAGGAAATAATTATTTTCAAACTACCACAATGACCTAAGTAAAAACATCTGGCACTTCTATCCCCACTACTATAGCAGAATTGTAGCTGCACTGAAAGCAATCCAATTGCTAGCTAAATAGTTATTTTAGGGGACCATTAGATATGCCATAGTGGTATGATTTTGATTTTCCCTATGGATTTCCTTCTGCACATTATTTTATTCATTTACTCACTCAGTGTGTAAGGGGTTAATGTATGTCAGGCGGTGAACTAAGATGCATAAACAATTATGTAGAAAGCAAAACAAAATGGGTGAAGATTGCATGGAGTTATTTCCAAGAACTAATCAACACAAAAGTGAGTATTCAGGTTGGGCCCCACCCAGCACCCCAAGTGACAGGGGAACCTCCACCACTAGAGATGTGAATGGAAGACCTGTACAGTGAACTCCACCTACCTGTGCAACCGCATTATCTCGCTCTGAACTGGGTAGAAATCATCCAACATGCCAAACAGCTCAGGAGCATTGGTGGGTCACTCCAGGTCCTGGTTGAGCCCCATCCAGTGACCCCAAGTGGTAAGGGAACCTACTGTGCTGAGAGACATATGCAGAAGTCCTGCACAGCAAACTCCACCTAGCCATGCAACCTCAGCATGAACTTGCTAGGCCCTCACCCAAAGACCACAAAAGTTGGAGAGCTTTGCTGTGCTATCTCCAGCTAGCTTTTCAGCTTTAAGGTATGCCACTCAGAACTTGGTAGAGTCCCACCTAGCAACCTCAAGCCATCAGGGAGCTTCAGAGTGCCACAGAGGATGTGCTGGTGTGCCCAGTGCACTCCCTCCACTTGAGGAGGCTTCAAGTGCCACTAGGGACTTGATAAGGCCTATATAATGACCCCCATTTAATTGGGGAAACTCCATGCAGTACAGACAGACATCCTCAATCTAAGAAGCAACTGAGACTTTGCATTCAGCTTCCCCAGGGGAATACAGGAAAAATGACAAAATGAAAGAACAAAATGCAATCTTAAACCTCCAGCCCATATCAAAAAAGCCTAAGAGACATGGACATAGAAGAAAGTGTAAGCCATCCACCTGAAACTTCTGAAATGATAGCAACAGAAGTAAACAAACAACTCCATGAAGCTGTACAGAAACTCAGATAAAAAATAATCTCCCAGATAAAAGAAGAAATGATAAACATAATAAAAGAAATGCTGAACACATCTAAAGAAGTCATACTTAAAAAAATTGAGGAGCACTGCAAAAAGATGGATACTTTGAATGAACAATATAAGAAACAAATAGAATTCATGAAACAGATTCAAAGAGATATCCAGGAAGTCAAAAATTCCATCAAAAGCTGGCAAGACCACCTGAATGAATGTGAAGATAGACTTTCAGACCTTGAAGATAAGATTGCAGTTAGTAAACAGGAAAAGAAAGATCTTTTAAAAATAACAAGGAATCAGGAAATAATAATTCAACAGTTGCAAGATGATGCAAAGAAAAACAATCTAATATTAATAGGTGTAAACAAAAAAGGTGACAACACACAAGTGATATAAAAAGACTATGTAAGGAAGTGATAGGTGAGGGAACATCTCCAGCCCCGCAGCTGAGAGCTGGACCTGTTTGGGACTGGGAACATCACAGATCCACAGCTGAAAGCTGGGCTGCTCAGGAGAGCTAGGCCCGCCCTTCTCCCCTGCAGGAAACATTGCAGGGACCAGTGCCAGAGGGCCTGAGGTGCCTGGGTCTGCTGCTGCTGGGCCTGCCCCTCCTCCAAGAACATCTAGGAAGTCTGCCACAGGCCTGAGTTGCCTGGGACCACAGCTGCTGATACACCCTTCCAACAGGAACATTGGACTGCAGTGGACTACCATGCTGGCTGGATAAGAAGTTCAGGAACCCCTCACCAAAACAGAAGACTTCATCAGGCTCCAGCCAGTGTGATGAGTTTGCCCCCCAAAATAGAGGTCTGCAGTGGGTAAATAGGGGCAGAAGTGAAACTGCCTCCAAGTGTAAGACCTTGGCTAACCTGGCAAGAGAGTAGGTAACCCCCTACCCCCACACAGAGAACATCAGACAGGTTGAGGAGTGTGCCAATATTGTCCTGCCCAAATTTAGAGAAAATTAAAAGAACTTGTGAGACCCCCAGTGACACAGTAGGGTCTCAGCTAACAAAAACACTATAGCCAGGGAGACCTGGTGACCTGCGACAACCTGAAGATATAACAACAGCAGGAAGTAAGAGTTGCTCTACATCAATACTTTTGGGCTAGTTAGCCCAGAAAGAATATAGGACTCACCCAACAGGCACAGTAGGAGGAATTCAGGAGACTGGATCTCCTCTTCATGGTGGTACACAGCAATTTGACAAACATCAACCACAGAGTAGAACCCTGAAACACACACTACAGAAAGTTGTGACTGTTGGAATAGAAAGAACAGAAATTTACCCGAAGGTGAAAATGCCTAAATGAAAAGGCAAAATGCAATCCCAAACATCTAGTCCATGAGGGGCAAGTGCAGGCAATAATGAAATAGAGGACCTTAAAATTCATACACCAGAAATCTCTGAAAAGATAGCAAATGAAGTAAAGAAACAAATCCATGAGGCTATGGAGGAACTCAAATTAGAAATAATGTCTTATGTAAAGACAAAAGTAACAACCTTAGTAAATGAGCTGCTCAACATAGCTAGAGAAGAAATAGATAGGAAATTACAGGAGCATGGGACATTGATTGAAACTTTGAATGAACAATGTAGAAAACAAGCAGAATCTATGAAACTAATTGAAAGAGATATGCAAGAATCAAAAAATTGTATTGAAAGCCTGCAAAACTGCTTAAATGAAGCTGAGGATAGAATCTCGGAGCTTTAGAACAGGATTGCAGACAGCCATCTTGAAAGGGTAGAACTTATAAAAACAACAAAGCAGCATGAAATGACAATCCAACAGCTACAAGATGAATCCAGGAGAAACAATGTTAGAATAATAGGCATTAGTGAGGAGGCAGGAAACAATGCAATGGATATAGCTAAGCTGTTCATAGAAATAATGACAAAAAATTACCCAAACATGTGGGGGGGTCTGACATACAAATATGTGAGGCATATAGAATGACACACAGTCACAACCAACACAAACCTACACTCAAACATATAATAATTAAGATTTCAGACATACAGCATAAAAACACAATACTAAAAGCTGTTAGAGAAAACACCCAACTCACCTATCAAGGAAACCCTATTAGAATCACAACAGACTTCTCAGCACAAACCTTCAGGTTAAGACAAGCTTGAAGTGAAGTATTTCAAGCCCTAAAAGAAAACAACTTTCAACCCAGACTGATGTACCCAGCAAAACTCTCTTTCAAATTCAATGGAGAAACAAGATAGCAACTAAAGAAATTCATATCCACCAAACCAACCTTAGAAAAAGGGCTGAAGGACATCCTAGGTAGAGATAAAAATGACCACAATCTCCAGAACAACAGAAAGAAATCACCAGGCTGGACAAGAAAGTAAACAAGGGATAAAAATAGAAAACTAACAACAGTAACACAACATGGCAAAGTCAAGCCAGTACATATCAGTGATATCCAGAAATGTAAATGGGATCAATTCACATATCAAAAGAAACAGGTTGGCAGAATGGATCAAGAAACAGGATCCCACAATATGCTGTTTATAAGAAACACATCTGACTCAAAAAGAACCTCATAGATTAAAAGTCAAAGGATGGAAAACAGTATTTCATGCAAAGGGAACCCAGAAAAAAACAGGGGTAACTATTCTATTTGCAGACAATGTGAACTTCAAACCTAATATGATTAAAAGAGACAAAGAAGGTCACTACATACTCATAAGTGGATAACTCAAGATGAAGAACTAACAATTATAAATATATATGCACCAAACACAGGAGCACCCAACTATATAACACAGATACTAAGGACATGAAAAACCAAATACAAAAGAACACAATTATTACAGGTGATCTTAGCAGCCCACTGTCACAAAGAGATCAATCAACTAGACAAAAAATCAGCAAAGAAATAATAGAACTGAATCATACCTGTGAGCCATTGGACTTAGTAGATGTTTACAGAGTGTTCCACCCAACCACATCGGAACACACATTCTTCTCAGCTGCCCATGGGACATTCTCCAAAATAGACCATATATTATCCCATAAAACATTCTTAAGTAAATGCAAAGGTATTGAAGTTATCCCATGCATACTATCTGACCATAGCACACTGAAATTGGAAATTAATGGCAAAAGAAATTGCAAAACTGGCATGAATATGTGGAAGTTAAATAACAACCTTTTGAACAACCAGTGGGCTACAGAGGAAATTAAAGAAGAAATAAAGTAATACCTACAATTCAATGAAAATGCAGACACAACCTATTGTAATCTATGGGATGCAACGAAAGTGGTCTTAAGAGGAAAATATATAGCAATAAATTGTCATATCAAGAAAACAGAACGAGCACAAATAAACAACCCAATGCTTCACCTCAAGCTTCTAGAAACAGAAGAGCAAGTTAAATCTAAAGCTCATAGAAGAGAGGAAATTGTAAAGATTAGATCAGAAATCAATGCAATTGAAACTAAAAAAAATATAAAGAATCAATGAATCAAAAAGCTGGTTTTTTGAGAGAATAAAAAAATTGACAAACCTCTAGTTAACCTTATAAAGAAAAAGAAAGAAAAAAAACCAAATTCACACTATAAGGACCAAAAAGGGGGGAAATAGTACAGATCCCATGGAAATTCAAAAGTTCATGAACACCTACTTGGAAAATCTCTACTCACATAGAGAGGAAAACACAGAGGAAATAGACAAATTTCTAGAAACATGAACTACCAAAGCTCAACCAAGAAGATATAGCAGTTTTGAATAACCCAATATCAGCTATTGAAATTGAAAATGTGATTAAAAACTTACCAACAAAGAAAAGCCCAGGTCCAGATGGATTCACAGCTGAATTCTATAAGAAATTTAGAGAAGACTTGATGCCAATACTTCTTAAAATCTTCAATGAAATTAAAAAGAAAGCAATCCTCCCTAATTCATTCCTGGAGACAAGTACCAAAACCAGAGAGAGACCCAACTAAAAAGGAGAACTATAGGCCAATCTCACTAATGAACATAGATGCAAAGTTTCTCAATAAAATACTATCAAATAGAATGCAGCAAGTCATCAAGAAGAATATATACATCCTGACCAAGTGGGGTTCATTCCAGGAATGCAGGGATGGTTTAACATATGAAAATCAATAAATGTAATATACCACATCAACAGAGCCAAAAACAAAAACCACATGGTCATCTCAATAGATGCAGAAAAAGCTTTTGATAAGGTTCAACACATGTTCATGATTAAAAACCCTTCAGAAACTTGGAATACACGGTGTCTACCTCAACCTTATAAAGGCCATCTATAATAAACCAACAGCCAATATTATATTAAATGGACAAAATCTGAAAGCTTTCACTTTAAAATCCGGAATAAGACAAGGATGTCCACTATCACCACTCCAATAAGTTCTGGAAACACTAGCCAGGGCAATCAGACAAGAGAGAGAAATAAAAGGAATAAAGATAGGAAAGGAAGAAGTTAAATTATCACTATTTGCAGATGACATGATACTCTCTATAGAAGATCCAAAAAACTCCATTATAAGACTACTAGTGGTAATAAACAAATTCAGCAGTGTAGCTGGCTACAAAGTCCATGCTCTTAAATCAATAGCATTCCTGTACACAAACAAGAAATTCACCAAAAGAGAAATTATGGAAATATCACCCTTCACAATAACATCTAAAAAGTGAAATACTTAGGAATCAACCGAACTAAAAATGTAAAAGACCTATATACTGAAAACTATACTACACTAAAAAAGGAGATTGAAGAGGATATCAGAAAATGGAAAGATGTTCCATGCTCTTGTCTAGCAAGAACCAACATCGTGAAAATGTCCATACTCCCCAAACTTTTATACAGATTAAATGCAATCCCAATCAAAATATCATTGACATCCCTCACAGATCTAGAGAAAACACTCCTAAAATTCATTTGGAACCAGAAGAAACATAGACTAGCAAAGGCAATTCTGGGCAATAAAGGCAAGGCAGGAGGTATCTCAATTCCTGACTTGAAACTGTACTACAAAGCCACAGTGATAAAGTCTACAAAGAAATAGATCTGAGGATCAATGGAACAGATTAGAAGATGCAAGTATAGGTATAAAGACACTCAGCCACCTGATATTTGATGGAGGGGCTAAACATGTTCACTGGAGTAAGGCTAGCCTCTTTAATAAATGCTGTTGGAAAAATTTGCTCTGCACATGCAGAAGACTCAAACTACATCCATGCCTATCACTATTTAGTTTAGTATCACTAAAACTAAAGTCTAAATGGATCAAAGACTGCAACATTAAAACAGAAACACTAAATCTACTGGAAGATAAGGTAGGTAGAAATCTTGGAGACATAGGGGTAGGCAGAGATTTCATGAACATAATGCAAACTGCACGGGAAACACTTCAGTGAATCAACAACTGGGATCTCATATTATTGAAAAGTTTCTGCACTTCAAAAGAAATCACCAGCAGAGTGAAAAGAAAACCCACAGAATGGGAAAGAATTTTAACCAACAACCTCTCAGGCAAAGGACTTATATTAAGAACATATAAAGAACTGAAAAATATTAAGCCCCCCAAATTCAAAGACCCTCTCCAAAAATGGGCAGCTGAGATGAACACACAGTTCTCAGATGAAGATATACAAATGGCAAACAAATACATGAAGAAATTATTTGTTCACCCTCACTGGCCATTCGAGAAATGCAAATTAAAACCACATTGAGATTTCATCTCACTCCAGAAAGAATAGCTGCCATCAAGAAATCAACTGATAACAAATGTTGGTGAGGCTGCAGGGAAAAAGGAACACTGCTTCACTGTTGATGGGAGTGCAGCTGGTGCAACCACTATGGAAATCAATATGGAGAATTCTCAGAAGACTAGGAGTGGAAACTCCATTCAACTCAGCTCTTCCCCTTCTGGGTATTTTCCCAGAAGAACTAAAAAGTTCATACCACAGTGATATATGTGCACCTATGTTTATAGCACCCCAATTTGCAATAGCTAAATCTTGGAAACAACCAAGATGCCCATCAATTGCAGAGTGGATGAAAAAGATGTGTTATTTTTACAGAATGGAATACTACTCAGCTATAAAAAAGGATGATCTTTAGGCCTTCATAGGGAAATGGAGTCAACTTAAGGCTATCCTCCTTAGTGAAATAAATAAGAATCATATTTATAAATATCACATTGTTTCTCCAGTGTAAAAAGTAATATGAAATGTAAGAGTAATAAAACCCTAAATGTGTAATTTCTACTATAAAAAAGAGAGGAAAAGGAAGTGCTCTAAAGGATATAATTGCACATAAGTTGAAGTGTGTAAGATAGATGACCATACTACTGTTTTTGTTAGATGGCTGAGCAGAACTGTTAATAGTCTCATTGTTTGAATGTATAGTTTGTATGCTCTAATTTTGTAACTTGAACAACTATTTCCAATGATGAGAGTATGTAACATATCAAGTGGTGATTTCTTAGTGTTTTTGTTGTTGTTGTTGTTGTTGTTGCTTTGGGGTTTTTTGTCTGTTTGTTTGGTTTTGAATCTTTTATTTTTTTCCCTTTGCACTCCTGTATTGTTGCTACCATTTTTCTGTTTTGTCTGGTTGTTTTTTCCTATTTTCTCTTTAAATACATTTAAAAAAAAAAAAAAAAGAAGTGATCGGTAACAACTTCCAAAACATGGGAAAAGAAACTGACACACAGATAAGTGAAATCTATAGAACTCCAATTAGCCATAACCAAAATAAATCTTCACCCAGACATATAATATTTAACATCCCAAAATTCAACATAAGAGCAGAATATTAAAAGCTACTAGAAGAGAGACAGATTGCCTAAAGCAAAAGCCCATCAGAATCACAGCAGACTTCTCAACACAAACAATGAAGTCCAGAATAGCCTGGAGTAAAGTATATCAAATTCTAAAGGAAAACAACTTCCAATCTAAATTGATGTATGCTACAAAACTGTCCTTCAAAAAACATTAAAAAAACATAAAGAAATCACTAGTTGACAAACCACATATTGTCCTCCCAGAAATAGCTGTTCATGTTACAAAATTAAGGCATACAAAGTGAACAAACAGTGAGGCTGCAAACAGTTCTGTTCAGTGATCCAACAAAAACCTGGTAATATGGTTATCAACCCCACACACTTAAACATACATGCAGTTATATCCTTTAGAGCATTTTCTTTTCCTCTTTTTGCTTTTTAAGTACATTATCTGTTTAGTTATATTATGTTTCAGCTTTCTCAGTACCTTATTGATCTGTTTTGTTGTTGTTACTTCCTTTTTAATCACCTTATATAATTCTGTTGTTTTGTTTTTGAGTTTCTTGTCATTC
>PVJX010042724.1:0-14010 GCA_004027295.1 Dolichotis patagonum | reverse complement strand
GAAATATTAACAGAGAGAAACACAGGCAGAGTAGATCAGGAGATAGGGTCCATTGAGCTGCTCTATATAGGGAGGCAGTGGGACCCAAAACAAGCAGTGCACCCTATGGGAGTGAAAGGGGAGGAATTGTCTAAAAAAGGGAGGCAGAGGATATTGTTAATTGGGTAACAAGATTTAAAATTTACATTATTCTCACCACTCTGCTTTGATGGATTACATGCTGTTCCAGTTTGTCTACTTACACTAGACATGAGGATATGGTCAGCTATCCCAAAAATAAGAGGACATATTATGGTAATCATCCCTAATTTTCCTCTCAAGTTAATCTGAATCCCTGTATAACTTATACTGTCTTATTATGACTGATCTTATTTGAATCTGGTTTGTTAGATTGCTACTTTATATTGACTGATTTTATTTAAATCTGTTATGATTGATAGCATCAAGTCTAAGAGTATAGGCAACTACACTGAAGATGACAAGATTCACTAAGATACCCATTCTGGTTTTATTATTACTTGCTTTTGAAGTCTTATAATGTCTCCAATGCTTTGTTTTTATTAATGTTGTTATATACTGCTGAGACATCATGGTAATCATTGTAGATCACCATGTATTGCGGTTTTATGTGACTTTTTTGCCTCATGCTTGTCTAGGAATTGCTTTATCTTGTTTTGTTTTGTTTTTACCTCTAATATAGAAAGGATAGATATACTTGTAGAGACTCATGCATGTGTAGAGCTTATAAACAGTTTACAAGAACCAACTATATAACAAATGTTGAAATGAACAACTTCTTTGAAGAAAAAGAGACACTACAATACCCAGTGCTGCTTCCATAATATCATGATGTGTAATCCAACAAAACTATCACTTTTTGTTCAAAGTGATTTTAGCTTGTTTTGTTTTGTTTAAGTTCAACACACATGAAGGTATGGACAGCTGTTTTTTAGGAGAATGAGAGACAGTATGACAGCCATTCTCAGCTTCCCTATTAACTGGTGTTGAAGATCTGAAACTCCTTCCTTGTCCTGCTCAGATAAATTCCATACTATGTTGTTTCATGTAAATTCCTTGTATGTGACAATATGGACAACTATTTGGAAGAAAACAAGAGTCAATACGATAGAGAGTTAATATCTCCGATTGTCTAGTTTTAAAATTTATGGCTCTTACATTGCTTTCTTGTGATCCACTTTGTTCTGCTTTGTTTTGTTTAATTTTTCCCTTTTGATATAATTGCATGTATATTTGAGTGGGTAAGATGGATGACCATATTGCTGTGTTTTTCAGATTGTGGAGCAGAACTGTTAACTGTCTCACTGTTTGAATGTCTACTTTACATGTTTTAACTTTGTAATCTGAAAAACTATTTCCAAGAAGTCAGTATGTAATTTGTCAAGTAATAATTTCTTAGGATTTTTTTGTTCTTTTTCTTTTTTCCTTGGAATTCTGTATTGTTGCTACCATTTATTCTGTTTTGTTTTGTTTTTTCTCTTCAAATAAAATTTAAAAAAAATTGAGGCCCAGGAATACAGCTCAGAAGCATGTAAATACCTATGTGACAAGTGCAGGGTCCTGAATTTGATTCTCCATACCCCTCAAAAGAGAATTGCGTTATTTTTGGAAGAAAATGTGAAGGAAGCATTGGTACAAGTGTTACATGGGAAAGCTAAAATCCATTCATCTATTACCTTAAATGTCAGGCACAGGATCTGTGCTGCATAATCAAACTTGCCCGCCTGATATAGGTTTTACCTCAAAATTGCATACCAGCTTTTAATATAATGGTATGTGATTATCGTAATCTTCAAGCTGAGCTGCTTATTTTATTGCTGCAAGAGCATATATCTTGGTGACAAGGTTGAACTGACTAATAAGCAGATTCCCAGCATCACATTCTAATAAAGATCAAAATGAGAAGGCATGGCAATATTCCTCACTTTTCTATGTCCTGGTGTGATAGAGGAAAAGCAGAGTCATTTCAACACAAAGAAATCAGATCCAATCGATGTACCTGAACTGCAGTCTGACTTCCACACAAGTAATATTTTAGAAGACGAAGACATTTGTCCCCTGGCCCTTATACCCTGTCACTGTGTTTGGCTCATTATCCATGGGAAAGGAAAGAGTTAACAAAACAGGAAATGCTACCCCGATATAACATGAAATGAATGAGGAAAACAACATACAGGATAATAGCAATGCCTTTTCTATTTTCATGAAAAATAAATACCACATTTTTCATTAAACAAATAAATTCTAATGCCATATAATTAGAGGAATAAAGAAGGGGGATGTGGTATCTCATATCATTTTGGAATAAATGAACAGATAAGAAATACAGCAAAGGCTTTTTCGCCTTTCTCTTTCCAGTTCCTTTGTCTGAAACAGCTCAGCACAGCTAGTCTATAAACGGTGACAAAGAAGCAGAGGGAAAGCCTACCAAAAATGCAAACTTCAGTTACAATGACACTTGATTTTTCTTCTTGAGATACACTCTTTTGTAAACGTCTTTCTAGCTCAGCACTGCATCAACAAAACAAAGTCCATGAACACAAAAAATGAATATATATTCATGTAGTTATATGGGTAGCTGCAAAATATATGTTCCAGAAACATCTTGATGTAAATTAACCAAAACTTCCTCTATAGATACTTTCAATTATTCATGAAATAAATTATGCAACAGCACTGTCAGTAGGTACTTGATAGAATATACAGAATAAAATATATATGCACACATATATATTCACATATACATATTCATACACAGAAGCATCCATTTATATACATATATATTCATGCACATCCACATGTAACATGTTCGTGCAAATATACATAAATATGCACATATGTACCACTATGCATACACTATGCACACACACACACACACACACACACACACGCACACACATATCTGCATTAAGGAAGCAATGTAGTCCAAGGAAAAAGCAACAAACTGAGTCTGGAAACCTAAATGGTAGCTGCTGTGTATGAACAATTGCCTCCCACTCTCAGGGCCTCCGCTACACTGGCACTAGGAACCACGTCTCTTTAAAGTATAACAAGCTTTCATTCTGCACCTCTCTGCTCCTGTTTTACAGATATGCTACAGATGTTTTATTTCTTCTCCTTAACTTACTCAGCTCCTCTTCACTTGTCAGACTTTTTCCTGTCCAGACCTGCAGAGACTTCTTTTTCCTTTAACATCTCCTTGATTTTGTTTTCTTAAATGCTAGAAAATCAATCCAATTCCTTTGGTGTCAAATAAATGTCTATTTGAAGCCTCGGCCAACAGAGAGCTGGTGGATCACTTGACTTGAGTAAGAGTAGATTGTCCAGCTAATTACTTTATAAAATATAGAATAATCAATATAAATACATTTTTATAGTATTTTAAAATTTTTACTAGACTTTCAATACTAATGATGAAGGCTTAGTGGAAATTTTCAATAGAATCTTCCTTCTTATACCCAAATTGATGAGTACGTATATTTCCCTATTATTTTTATTTGATATTTTTATTAGTATTAATACTTCTTTGGATGCCACGTTAATATGATTGAAGATTTGGTACCAAAGATCACACATATTCTATTTGCCTTATTCAATTTTTATAATTAACATAATTGCCCTAATTTTAGAGACCAAAGTTTATACATAGAGATGTTAGTTACCTAACTCCTGTGTGCCAGAAACTGAGATATGAACTCACCCTTTTACTGTAAAGCCTGTGTTGTTGTTAACCATTGCACTATTTTGCTACCATGGAAACATTCACCTGTAAGATTATGATAGGTGACGAGTGTGGGGCTTCCATTATCCATACCCAGAACTATGCTAATTCTATTCAGTAAACTTATTGAATACCAAATTCCCTTTTATTCCAGTATCACACACCCTAGATCCAGCTAGCTCTGAAGTCTCACCTATGAACCCATAAGGCATTGCGGGGACATCGAGACATAAGTCATAACAGATATACCATGTATATATTTCAACTGCATCGCTACATTTTCTGACATAACATGATCTGTAGGATGTGTGTGTGTGTGTGTGTGTGTTTGTGTGTGTCTTCCTTGAGGCTACAGCGTGTGCGGGCTGAGAATCAAACACCCCATCCTCCCGTCTCCCCCAGCACTAGCAACTGAGAGCCAGAGGTCTGAGCATCTCTTGGGAGGATGACCATATGCAATATAGCAAAATATAGCAAATAGGGGGGATTTCCTTCTACCATCTCTTTGAAGGCAAATATTGTTTTCACTGTTTTGTTTTATTCTAATTAATTTCTTTGTTCTAGTCAATATTCTGTTTGATAGGTTTTATAATGTTCTGTTTTTGATTTGATTTTGCTATAACTGATTGAATGAACAACTATTGTGAAGATAAGGAAATATACTGTGGTACCTATTATTGTTATCACGGTATCTTGCCCTGAGGTTCTGTACCAACTGCACCGTCTCAATTGGCTTTGCTCTGTCTTGTTCTGTTGTATTTTACTACCTTCAAAATAAAAATAAATAAATAAAATAAAAACTACCACTGTCAGAGTTCCTTATTTTCCATTCATTTACTTTGGTGATATTTCATGTATTTATAATCTGTCTACAAATATCCACAAATATACATACATATATATGTATATATATTTATATATATAGCATTACACATTATAGTAATGTTACTGCTTATAATAGTAAGGATAAGGGCAAATACTGTTTTATTTGGAAAAATGATTTTTGGAAAATTTAATTTCCGTTCTCTGCGATGTCATCCTTGAGTTCCGCCCCAGTCAGGCAGAACTACGCACAAGAAGGGTACATCATTATCATTGCCATCTGCATCACTTTCTGTCTGCCCAGTCACATGCTTCTACTGGAGACTGTCAATGCAATTTTCCAAAGTAGCTTTCTGCTCACCTTATGGTAGATGCTTGACCTTATTCATCTCCAACTTGCCCTTTCAAAGGCCAAAGTTTCATTTTTCTGTTATGTGCATTTAAGCTTACCTAAGCTTTCAGTGATGAGGGAATTCTATCTTCTTTCACTTTTTCCACTTGAGGAAGGTCAGGGGGAGCAGGGGCCTAAGCAGAAGCTTAGTGGACACACAGGATCAGCCAGTTTTATCATCTATCTCAATTCCTCACTTAAAATCTTTCACCAGATTAGAAACAGGAAGCAAAGAGGTGCTTTAAATTATTGTGTCCCCTTTATTGCTTAAATTTAATCCTGCAATCAGACAATGACTCTTTCACCTGGGACAGAGAATGGGAATTAATGAACAATCTGTAATCAAAAAAATCAGTGTATCCCATAGTGTATCTTACTGGTTCATTTTCCTTACTGGCTATTTGTGAGTATATTGGACACACAGTAAAGGGGAGGCAGCATGGAATGAAATGAAGATCAAAGTTCTGTGAAGGTGCACTTTATTTCCCTATTAAATAAGAATATCAATTTCTGAAGCACAATGGATAACAGAGCAGTACGATGAGTTTCTGCATGAGAAATCAGGCAAATCAGCTGTGAGACACAGAGAATGTGGTATCCTCACTGCATTTTAACTCTTTGATCCACAAATTGGAAAAATAATACTTTTTAAAATAATTTTAAGTATGAAGTGAAATAATATTTTAAATGTTTACCATAGTGCCTGGCACAAGGTAAAATATCCACTGGTTATTAAACGTTCAGTAGGTAGCAAGATGATCAATCAGAACAATATGGGATATGTCCCTGTCCCAACCCGTGGGATTTGTGAATATCATCTTATATGGCTAAAGAGTAAATATTGGGCTGCAGATCCAGCTGAGCAGTAGAACACTCCCCTAGCATGCATAGGGCCACCGTATCTCCAGCCCAACACTCTTATAAGAGATAGGGAGAGGGAATTTAGGCCCAGGCTCACAGAGAAGGCAAACAGAAGAGTAGGTGATATAAATACAGAGATGGGAGTTTAAAGTAATATGTCTACAATGAATCCTAAGAGCCTCCAAAGGGCAAGCAGCAAAAACCAGACTCTTACTATATCCTCCAGTGTGAGTACAGCCTGATGCCACCTTGACCCAAACAGGAAAATTGATTTTAGGTTTCTGGTTCCCAGAACTAGAAGAAAATACATTTTTTTTTGGTTTTAATCTACCAAACACAGTAATTTGTTGTGATGACAATAAAAAAGTAACTCAGTTTTTATATCTACTGTAATAAATTCCTAAAAACATAGAAGTGTTTCTAAAACTGGACAAAGGATAGAGGCTGAGAGAACTTGGGAAAACATGATAGCCAAACCCTACAATCACTTGAACAGACTATTTGTAGAAGTATAACTGTTGGAGGTGTTAATGAGGGCTCAGAAGGAAGTGAGAAGCATGGTAGACAAGACTTTTGTTTGCCTAGAGAATATACACATTATCATAAACTGAGTATTAGTGAAAATATGTATGTTAAAGGTACTGCTGTTGAGTATTCAGAAGAAATGAAGAATATTTTTGTTAGATACTGAAGGAAAAGGGGACCTTCTATAGTGGCAGGATGTTTGATTGAATTGAGTCGTATAGTTATGAGAAAAGTAGAATGTTTAAGAAATAAACTTGAATATTTAGCTGAGATTTCCATGCCAGGTATCAAAGCTGCAACCTGGTTATAAGTGGAATAAGGCACTGTTAAGCAGGAAGGAGTCAGATTTTAATAGCTTTAGAAATCCATAAAATATGTACATTGAAAAAATAAACTATAATTAAGATTAAAATTCACTGCTAGAAAAACATGCTCTTGAAAGAGGTCCAAGGATGTGAGTGGAAAACGGTTCCATAAAGGGATTATAGGCGTGTGTCTCAAGCACCCATGCAGCCATTTCAGCAGAAGTGAGGAGTGGAGATGTAATACACCAGGAGAGTCAATGGTGCATGCTCACACACATGGGACATCAGAGACTTTCTGAGAATATTATATTAGGAGTAACACTGTCAAACTGAAGTGACAGTGATAGATACAGGAACTAATGAAGGAAGACTGCCAGACTTTCTGGATTCTTTTTTTTTTTAAAAGGAAAAAACCAAGGAAAATAAAACAGAATAAAATCAATCAAAATAAACCAGAGTAAGTAATACAGGACTCCCAAACCTTATGAAATCAACAATAGTTGCCACAGAGACTTTGTTGTCTTCAAAATAGCTGCAGATACCACCTTCTGACATATTAAAAATCGAACAGAACACAAAAGAGTAGAAACAATAAAAACAAAACAGTGAATGCAATAAAGGACATCAAAGCAAGCCAGAAGTAAATACATAGTGGCTTCCACAGCATGTCTTGCTATCTTGTAAATAGCTGCTCATGCTATCAGAGTTAACATAAACAAAACAAAAGAAAATAAAAACTCAACACAACAAAACAGTGAAAATGATACGTTTCTGGAGGGGATCTCCTCCTCTGGGGTCTGGTTCTCCCCCTCCACAGTCTGCGAATGGCTCTGACTGACAGAAAGAGGCTTGGGTCTGGCTCTCCCCAAGCCAAGCCGGCAGCAGCCCACGCATGGCCGACTTTCTGGATTCTATAGACAGAAAATAGGCTGATACAATTGCTCAGCCACAAACGTGTATTGCCCTTCAAGAAAACAGAGGGATGACTCCTAGGACACAGCCTTAGATAAAGAGGCCAGAACTGCAGACTCAGATAACTTTAAGCAACAGAAGCTGGGATTATTTTCAGGTCTTAAAATTAATAAAGTTCACCTTTCTGGATTTTGAATTTGTTTGAGTTAGTAGCTATTGTAGTCCTTCCATTTTCTCCCATTACGGATGAGAATGTATACAAATATTTACTCTCCTTGTCCTATCATTGTATTTGGGAGGATGGTAAATTTTTCCCTTTAACTCTTAGGTCCACAAACACTGAGAAAATTGGGCATCTTGACATCCCATGGCCCAGTAAAAATTAACAATCACTCATGTATTATCGATAAGATAAAGAAAGAAGGATTTGGTTATAAACACATAAAAATGGAAAAGACAGACACAGAATAAAAGGTCACACAAAGAGAGCAAGGATTAAAGAGATGGGACAATGAATCAAGCCATAATAAGAGAGTCACAGAGTTCATTATTTTTCAGAGTCTCTAGCAAGAGTGTGCTTTGTCAATACCTTGAGCTTCAATTTGCAGCCTCCAGAATTGTGAGAAAATAAATTTCTGTTGTTTTAAGCACTGTGTGTGTGGTAATGTGTTAGAGCAGCCTAGGAAGCAAATACAATTTTCACGTCTTTGTAGTCCTCAGAGAGTGAAAGAGGTATCAGTCCAGGGTAAGCACAAACCCTTGCCAGTAATGTCCTTATGTCCTTATTCTATAAGGCACATACTGCATAGCCATGGGTTGACCAAGGATGGATCACAAGTATAATGATGAGTCTGTAAAGTTATAATGGAAGTGAAAAATGCCTATTGCCTAGAGCTATAGCTCTTGAGACTTGGTCACACAACACATTCTTGTGGCTGTGATGACTCGTGTAAGCAAACCTTTGCTATCGGTCACATAGAAGTAGGACATATGTACTTCTAATACTTGATAACAAAAAATCGTTATTGGCTTATGTATTGGCTTCACTATACTTTCTGCCATACTTTCACAGCGTATGCCTTATATGTATAAAATTTTAAAAAATAATTAACCATAAAATAGTCTCAGGGAAGCCCTTCAGAAATATTTTAGAAGATGGTTATGTTATCACAGGAGATAGTAGCTCCATGTGTATGATTACCTGAAGAGCTTCTTGTGGGACAAGATGTAAAGTTAAAGAAAATAATATGATGACCTTGTATAGATCTAGGCTGATATGTGTGTCTTTCTTAAACTTTAACAAGAAAGTTTAAAAATCAAAATAAATAAATAAGTAAAAAGCAGGCTCTACCACATAGCCCAGGTGTGTAATAGGTAAAATCACCTAGATTTGATGTATAAATACATTCTGTAATTTTACATATGAATGAAATCAGTTAATGACACCTTTGTCCGAACTTGTCCTTAAGTAATGTGTGATTGTGGTTTAATTCTAAAGGTATTATGTGTGTTCAGCAAATACTTGCTGACTTTAATAAAAATCTTTAAAATGGGCAAATTGCTGTCACGGACTTCACCAAAATAACCTCAGCAACCTCATTCTCTATTAGCTCCTACTGTTTTTTCCAAATACTCATTTCGAGTAAACACTACACCAAAAACAGGTTTAAAAGTGTGACTTGATTGATGATTCTTCAGCAGCAAAGACTCACATTCAAAGCTGCCTATTTAAAAGGTCAATATGCAAATTAAACATAAGATTTCCCTGAAGTTCTTCTATGAACTTTATAGATCGAAAGCTACTTGTCTACTCCACATTGTCAGGAAAGGAAATGACCCCGCCCCCACCACACATCTCAGATTATTCTCGGCATGAAGAAATTCTTTGTTCTGCTTGGTTAGGCTTAGTTCAGACTGTCTTTAAACCCCTTGCTTGGTAGCAGAATGTTGACAAGGGTTTCTGTCTTTTGCCAGACGGGGAAGAAAACCCTGTCAAAACCCACAAGGAATCTTTTTCTTGCTTTTAATCATCTCAAACACTGCCGAATACTTTATATCTCACAGGAGCAGGCTTCTTTGTTCTCACAGTTAGGACGTGAGGGGAGGGGAAAGCAGTCTGCTCTCAGCCTGCAGCAGTTTTGCAAAAGAGAGAGACCGGGGCTTCTTCCCACACCTGTAAAATACTTTCTCTGGGGATGACTCCCCCTCAGGCTTGTTGCTTCATTTGGCCTATGCCCATGCCCCGAAGGAACTTGAACCAATAACTGAAATCCAAGCAGAGAAACTGACTGCAATCCAGGAGAAGTTGGTGCATAGCGCCCAATTAGGTAGGCTTAAGATTGCATCCAAATAATCATGAAGCCAAGACTTGAAAAACACCAGTGTGAATGAGGAGGGTGTGAGGGCTGGAACTGGCAAGGCACCATTGCTGTGCAATAGGGAGGGGCAGGCACTGAGAACATATGGAAATGAAAGGGTAGTACACAGAAAACGGCTGTGGGTAAAACGCTCACATTCCTTTGACATTGTATTTTGAAATTATTATTTCAAGTTAAAATTATATAGAAGGAAGTGTCTTACTAGGAGGCTGTAGAGACAAAAAGAAAAAAAAATGATGCATTATTTGTCCTTTGTAGTAGTCAGCTTTCCTTGCTGAGACAAAAATGTCTGACATGCATAATTTACAGGAAGAAGGGTTTCCTTGCTTTGTTTTGTTTTGCTTTGCTTTGCTTTTGCTTTTGCCTCGCAGTTTCAGAGCTTGCAGCCCATGGTCAGCTAACTGCAAAGCAAGAACATGTTGGAAAGACATGAGTGGAAATCTGCCCATCAAACAGCAGTCAGAAAGCACCAAAAGCAAGAAAGATTCACAGTGGAAGAGGCCAGGGACTAGACGTGGTCCCTAAACTCACTCCCTCATAACTCACCCAGGTACACCTACAAGTGTGCTTCACTAATATGCTAGGGGTGTCTCAAGCCAATCAAACTGACAACCAACATTAACCACATGTCCATTAGAAGAAGGCACAGCTGATACCCATAGTACCAAAAGCCAGGTTAGCAAACAAAAGGATTGCAGATTTATTTGATCATAATTATGTAAGATGCACGAACCTTCAAACAGAAGACTCAAGGACCAATGAGAGCTATCTATTTTTGTCAGTGAAGCATGAAGAAAGTAAAATGGAAAAATGATTGGACAAAAAGGTTAGAGCCTAGTGCTAATACGTTGAGGCAGAAATCCAGCAAGTCTCGTCCAGATTTCTCCTGACATCTCTATGCAACATCCCTTAATTCTGAGGATGGCACAGGACTCTCTGAAATGGTATCTTATGTCCTACCAAAGCACAAGATGTGCCAGAGAATTCCCTTACAGCCTACTGTTACACAGAAAGCCCAGGGAATGTTAGAGAACTGATTTTGAGTTTACTACTATTTTAAAAGCATTGTTACTTCTTATGAAAGAAGTGATTCTAATGTCTAAAGCCTGCCTCAGTGAGAATGAGGAAGAAGACACAGGAGCACAGGAGAAAGTCAGAAGGACATTTGTTTCTGAAGCTCATTCTGACATCTTTTTTGGATCATCATTTCTTCTGAGCCTCAATAAGTTTTTTCCTCCCAATTTTTTGAATGTATTCTATGCCAAGTATAATATTAAATAGATCATATTAATATCTTATTTCCCTACCAGATAAAATTAGATAGAGAAAAATTAAGACAAATTAGAAGATTTCCTTCAAATCTCATAATTTGTAATCACTGGAGCCAAGAGATAAATTGAGACTTAGCAGCTTTACATTAATGATGTTGTTCTTTGACTAAACTTTCTCACTCCACCATTTATCAAAAGTGAACATTTTCTCTTACTTATCATTCACTACAAGACTTTCTGTCAGGAGTCTTTTAGACGTAGATGCGGTTGAATAATAAAAAGATTCAATTAAATGAGATTTCACGCAACATTTTAAAATACTGAATCAATACCTAGCATAGCTACTCTGGTCGCCTCTGGTCTCCGCTGCCCTGAAGGAAACAATCATATGCTTTGCAGGTGTTTGTCAAGTTAATAGGACACTGAAATGTCCATAGTCATTTGCAGATACTTGGAGAGTTACAAGAGGAATAAACAAATTTACACACTCCTTACCCTCAGAGAGCTTATAATCAAGAGAAAGAGTAAGACCTCATGGAATAGTATAACACGATGGTCACTGGAGGGCAAAGCCTTTCCTCATTCTGATTCTACTTTCTCTTTCCTTCACACATGTTCAAGAGTGTCCCTGGAGAATGAATTTCCTCTGGTAATTGCCCTCTTGGATTTGTAATAGCATGACTCACTTTATGTGCTCTAGTGGTACCTCCTAACTTTCTCTCTTTGTCTCTGACTTTGTCTCTGCCTTTCTCTATTTCTCTAATAGAGTAGTTCTTGTGGAGTCCTTTCAATGTGAGGCAATAGCATAACTCAATTATTCATCACTAATGCAAGCTGAAAAGATACATTTCAAAATGAAGATAGTGCAAAGCCTTGCTGGATACATGCAAAGAAGACTAAGAGGCAAAAAGCCTCTATGTTTCTTGAGAAACTCTTCTCTCCCTAACCCTGCTCATGGCCAGTCAAATAAAATTCTTACCTTTAAACATTAGACATTCCATTTCTGCTTCCTGTGACAGCAGAATCCCATAGTGTCATATAACTTGTCGCATTTTATTTAACCTCCGCTGTAACTGGCTTGGGAGATCGGGGATCTAGGTCAGGACCCGATAGTCTGGGATTCTACAAAATATGTGGAACAAGAGAAAGTGAGGCAAGATGGATAAAGGATAGTTTTTAAAAAAGACAGTGTTTACAAAGAAGTTTGGGACAAGGAAATCATACTGAAATGGTAGCTACGAAATAACAGATTAGGAGAAAGAAAGAAAGAAAGAAAGAGGTTTTGTAGTGTTAATTGAATGAACAGTTTTCTTCTCTGAGCAATGCATATATATATATATATATATATATATATATATATATATATATTCACACTATGTCTATCTCATAGAATAAGTTAATTTGATCAAGATACTACTTGGAAACTGTACCGCATAGATCCTACCTTGCATTGAGTGACAATTGACTTACCACTTTCTATATGGCACTCTTACACTAAGCATTGTATAAGGTAATAATCACCACTGGCATGGTCTCCAGTCCAAGAAGTTTAAATCCCAATAAAAAGGCAGTGAAACAGAATTATCACAATTATAGTACTATTGCAATGTGCAAGGAAGTGTGTTATTTTTCTTTTTTTTTAGATTATTACTGAAATATTTATTATAGCATTTCTGTACACTATACATCAGAGATTAATTTAGTTAGCAACCCTGTAACAAAAGATTAGTTTAAAAAATTTAAGGAAAACTCCTGGTTGAGGAACAATTAGAAAGTACCTATAATTTGCACAACAGCAAAAACCTAGTTACACATTACATATTATATTACATATTACATATTACATATTACATATTACATATTACATATTACATATTACATATTACAATGCCCAAAGTGTGTCTTAACTTTCTTTATACTTATCAGTGTAATCAAAGAGCACTAAGTAATATATCACTGTTTTTCTATTTTGTTTGTTCAACTTCTTTGTAGTACAATTCCTTCTGAAGTCAAAGAAAGTAGGAAAAAACAAAAAAAGTGTTTTCCTTTAGTTTCTTCATTGTTCTTGTAAAAGTCAGGCATATATTTATCATTTGGATATGATTCATAGGACTGCCTACCCCAACATTTGATTTCATGCTTATTTGCTTCAGTTATTCCTGTTTCTGAAACCCAACCCAGACCTGGCAAGTCTGAAGGCATGAGCACTTTGAATCTGATAAAAGCGAAAGGTATGCAAGTCTGATTCTGCCTTTTTCTCCTTAGAGGCAAATTATTCTTTGATTCATTTGATTAAAAACATTGTGATAAAGGAATAAAATGTAATAATATTCTAATTTCCTAATACTGCTGCTTTCTTTAATTCTGTGTGTTAGCATTTATTAGACATCCATGGAATGAAGTCAGAGGGAGAGCGAGTAACAGAGACAGAAGACACAGAGACTTACCTCCAATAGTACAAATGAGAGACACTATGAGAATGAATTCAGGGAGGTCATTTGGAGCATTCATAAACACATGCTTGATGAATCCTCCGAATGTGTCAGAAGAGTTATCAGAAGTACTGTGGTCAGCGCCGACATGCTCCATATTGTTTTTTGTTTTTTGTTTTTTTTTTAATTTAAAAGAGAATAAAACAAAAGGGGGCAGTACAGAGCAGATCAGAAGAGGACAACATAGGCAACACAGTACTTTACATTAAGTCAGCTGGACATCAACAGTATCTAACACCATATCTCTTACTCTGCTATAGTTGAGCATAGTTTCAATTACAATAATATCAAACATAACACAATAGTATAAAGCC